>PVKA01003629.1:0-107695 GCA_004027165.1 Ctenomys sociabilis | reverse complement strand
AAAAAAAAAAAAAAAAAAAAAAAAAAAAAAAAAGATTAAATTAAAAGTAAAAAAAAGTAATAATAAGGAAAAGAAAAAGAAAAATTAAATAATTACTGATAGGTTCCAGCCCGAGTACAAACTGCTAAATTATCATGGTTCTAATTCAACATGGCTGAATCCCAAAGACAACAGTTTGCCTTCCCCATGACCATTTGCACCTTATTCCCCACCCAAGTCCTGGATACCTTCCCCCCTACACAAGGGGGCCCCCAAACTGAACCTGTCCTTTAAAGTCTGCCCCTATTAAAGTCTGAAAAGTCTCAGCCTTCCACTCTCATGTCAGAGGATTGCCCTCAGGACCTGCAGTTTCCTCCATGCCCTGCTCAGTAGCAGTGAAGGCCTTTTCTATCCATTCCTTTTACTTCCGCTTCTCTGTCATGCTGCCAAAAAGCCTAAACAGAAGAAATGAAAATGATTTATGTTAAGACAAACAGATAGAGATAGCTAAAAAAACAATGTCTGGAGATACAAGAGTTCACCCTGTAGGCCGCTCTCTGAGCTTCTGAATTAAATATCAACCCAAGCCCTGGAAAGTGAAGTCTAAATATAATGGGAGAAAGTAATGAGGAAGCCCAGCCTTTCCACAGTAAGTCTTCAAGCATGCATCCAGAGGTTTTTAGCCCTAATTGAACTGACGTGGAGACACATTTTCATCCTGTCCTGCCCCGCGCCCCATGGACTTCGAATGCCATAAAAGTTACTCTATGGACCAGATAGAGTAAAACTCCAGAGTGTAACAAAGAGACAGAGCCAAGCCATCCATGGCCAAGGGTAAACCTCAGACTAATCTGTCAATCCCACCCCAAACCCTAAAGTTTAAAACCCTCAATAAGCTTCCCCTGGCTTTGAACTCTTCTATTATTCATTTTCAATAAACATTTTCTCTTGCTGTTTCTCTTGGGTGACTTGCTCATTTCTTTTTCAGTTTTTAAATGAGTAAGGAAAAGCCATCTGTACAGAATCCAATAACACAGGAAAATATTTTCAGGCTTCAGAAGGCAATGATGGTATTGTCACATGAAGACCAACACACAGAATTGTCAGTGCAAACCATACAGAGAAGGAATGAGTAGACTGTGGGGGACCACAAATTACAAATTGAATCTAGAGCATGCCCAAAGCTGTCCTTGTCCTGCCCTTTGACCCAGACTAGAAAAGGAAATGCTCAGTTTTTTTTTTTTTTTTTTTTCTGATCACAGCTGAAGCCCTGTGTCTAGTGAGGTTGCAGCACTAAGGATAGCAGGGATCCTTAAAGCATTGCAGGAGCAATAGTGCAGTTTCACCTGAGGAAACTATGTTTTCCTCACTGCCTCTTGTCTCATCCTTGCAAGAATGCTTTGTTTCCTCTTCACAGGGTGCCTGCAGAGCCACTTACCTGGCACACCTAGCTGTAATGCCCTCACCATGTTCCTCCATAAATACCAGCCTTCTGGCTGTGTCCCGGCCTTTTGTTCCCCATAAGCAACTGGTCACCCCAGATCCCCATTGGGTCATTATTTTATCTCTTGCCCTTTTTCTTGTTCACTGTAACACCTTGCAGGTAACTGGGGACTCACTGCATGGTACCCTGCAAAAAGAGATATTTAAATTGAAAGAAAAAAAAATAACAAAGATTTTAAGAAAATGACAGAAAAAGAAAAAAAACTGCAGTAAGAAAAAAAAAAAAAAAAGGTAAATTGAAGTTTTTCTTCCCTTGAATTTTCAATGCTAAATTTCATGGTTCTAGCAGAAAAAAAAAAAATTATGATACTGCATTAGTGGCTCTAATGTACAGATAAAATACTTAAGATATGAGAAAAGGTAAAGGAATATAAGCTGTGTAGGCTTCATTTAAATTAGTACAATGACAATATTGGTAAGCAGTGGTTTTAGTTGTAGAGAGAGCAACTTGTAGAGCAACCACTAAGAGGCCAAGCACAGTAATATAGTCAGCAATACAACAAAAATAAAGTAAAATTATAGAAAATTCTATGTCAAATATAAAGACAGGAAAATACTACAAACAAATGAAAATAAGAGAGATAGACAGAGACAAGAGCCAGAACAAGAGAACTGTGATGATGACTTTCATTATCAACATAATTACATTGGAAAACATCTGGAAACTTGGTAGAGCGCATTGTTAGTACATCTGTGAGGCTGTTTTTAGAGGTGATTGGCATGAGAGTCTGAAATCAACAGGGAAGACCTGTACCAGATGTGGACCTGAGACTCCTAGACAAGAGCCTAGGTGGCTACACACAGTTTTTTGTTTGTTTGTTTTGTTTTGTTTTGCTTTGCTCTGTCACTAACGCACTCCAGTGTTTTTCAAATACTGAATGCATAGTGCACCAGAAGTCTCCATAGATCTTTTACTCCTTCAGGCTCATAGTAGGACTGCATTATCTGTCCCTTTGGTCCTGAGACCTCCAGCTTCTTGGACTAAAACGCTACTTATTTTTCTTGAATCTAGATTGCTGATATCCATTTTGGATCTTCTAGTGTCCAGTTATGCAACATAATGAATAGTATCATGTTTTGGCTTGTTCCTTTTGGGAACCTTGACTAATACAAAAAAAAAAAAAAAAAAACCTTTGGGAGTGCCTCTGAAATTAAAAAAATGAATATTTATAAAGAGGGCTGGGGAATGCAGAATACTGATAGAGCTACCCAAGACTCAAACCCTTGTAATCCCTCCCAACAAACACATAGACAAAAGACCACTTGGACAGTTTGGTAGAGTCCACTAAAAATGACCCTAAAACTTATAGTCTATAGAAACCATAATATAAGGCTCAAGCCAGCATCCAAAACTTGTAATCATCTGGACTCCAGAAAAGGAAGACCTCCCCATGTTTCTGTACCAACAGAGTCAGTCCTTCTGGGGGATGGAAACCATCTCTCGGTTGTAAAGGTTCCTCAACACCACACCTGGGCTAACCTAATCATCAGCAAGATCTCTCCCACAGTACATTCTTAGAAGACAGCCTCCTGCCCTTGCAGTGGGCCTTTGTGAGACTCTGTATGAAAATGTGCCCCCCCCCAAGTAAGTCTTCTCTAATTTTCCAATTTATGACTTTTTTTCCTGTAAAAATTATGATTTAGTTTTAGATTCCCTTTTCTCTACAGCTAGGACTTATCCTAGCCAGGGACAATATCACTTAATAAACACCATTTTGACTAAACATCTGTCAAAAAAAGACTAATAAAGGGAAATTCAATTTATAGTAGAACATATTTTAAAAACCTATATCTTATGTTATACTTAGTGATAATTATTTACTTGTCTAATCTATCTAAGCTGTCTCTCTATCTAGTAGAAATTGGCTTTTGCAATAATTATAAAAACTGGGAAGTTCCATCATCTGTTGCGTGTAGCATAGTGAATTGAAAGCCTGGTGCCATAACTCAGTCTGAATCAACAGCCTGAAAAGCCAGGGAGCCAATCAAGTAAACTGGAGCTTGAGTTGGAAGGCCCAGAAACCAGAAGAAAGAAAGACCGGGGCATAAGAGGACTATGCCAAATCCAACAGAGCGAATTTTCCCTTACTGTTACTTTTGTTGGGGGAAAGATTGTTGTCTTTAGGCCTTCATAGGATACAATAATGATTATGTGCATGATGAGGACAATATATTTTAGTCAATGAATCAATATTAAGTACTATAATCTTCTAATAAAACCTAAGTTCCTAAAAATAATCATTTCAGGCACCTATAAATAATTGTTTGCATGCTATCTTGGCATTCTCTCATTCACTGAATATAACACATAATTAATTAACCAACACAGGCTGCAGTTTACAGACAGCACATTAAGAAAGTAAATATCTAGAAATTCAAAGAAGAATGATCAAACAGGTAAAACTAAGATTTACCCATAGACTTATGATTCTCACTTTGTCATACTTTCGAGCTAATAAAAGCTAACTCAAAATTGGTTAAAGCTTCAAATATCAAACAGGGGCCAGGGAGGTGGCTCAGTGTAAGGGCATCCCTGGCAAGTGTAAGGGCCTGAGTTCAATCCCAGGTTCCAGGAAAAAAAAAATCAAATGTCAAACAAAATCCTTGGGTTTTTAGGAAAAGTAAAGTCTAGAGAATCTTGAGCTAGGCAAAACTTTCCTAGACTTCATACCAACATACACACCTCAAAGAAAAATTTAGAATACTAGACTTCATCAACTTCAAAATTCTTCTAACTGTGAAAGAGTTGGTCAAGATAAAAAAAAAAGTGAATTTTAGCCTGGGAATCTGATAATCACATATCTAAGAAGAACTACTAGGGTCACCCAGATAACTCAGCGGACTAAACCACCTGCTTCTGCAGAGCACAGCAGCTGGGGTTCGACCCCTGGCATGCCATGCTGGCCCTACCCCCTGGGCACTCTGAGACAGTAATCAAAACTGGATGTGGTGGTGTGTATCTATAACCCCAGTGCTTGGGTGGCAGCACACAGGTGAATACCTATGAGTCCGATCAACGTAGGGAGACCCTGTACACCCTGTACAGTCTGTCCTCAATTCAAAAAAAAAAAAAAAAAAAAAAAAAACCTGCTATTTAGAATGTTTGAAGAACTCTCTAATATTAAAGTTATAAACAGTTTAAGAAGAAAGTGGATGACAACAGTGAAGAGAACTTTCACTGAAGAGAATAAACAGAAAAAGTACACAAAAAGATATTATGTGTCATGAAGCATGAGCTATAAAACATAAAACCGTAATAATTTATTACTACACACTGAATAGAATGGCTAAACTAGGGACAAGTTCACATTCTAATTACATTGCAGGGAAAGTATACTAATTATGCATAGCTGATTGAATATTAAATTACTAAAACCAACGCATAATATTTTTAATAATTCCTTAAAAACAAAATAAACCCCAAAAAAGATATGCTATCATCATATGCTCCAACATTTACATTCACACCAAAGTCTGTATGTTAATGGTTATATAATTCTTATATATTTAATGTGCTAGACATGAAATGTATGAATTATTATGACATTCTTACTTATAGTAGGCTAAACTGGAATTGACCTAAATATCTTTTCAATGGATGATGAAATGTTCTATTTAAAGGAAAACAAATTCAAACTGAATTTTAAAATAGATCTGAAAAAAGTTACTAGAGAAAATAATCTAACATAATTTTGTAACAAAAATATTGAGGGAAAATTCTATGCCAAAATTAAGGGAAACAACGTGTTATCATAAGAAATATTTGGAGATATTCCATTTAAACAAAGAAAGCCACAAAGGGAAAGAAAAATAATGGATTTCTGAGTATCAGCTACTCAGCTGCTCCAGAACAAACTGCTGAAAGTCTGGAAAAGAAGAGTCCAGAGAGAATCCAAGGGGAATGAGGGGTATGTGGGAACTGTGAAGGAACCAACAGTGGACAGGGAGAAATTAGGATCCTGCGTGCTACAGAGCAAAGAGCTCGCTACCACAGATCCTAGCCCACACAGTGCAGTTGGAGCAGCTGTGTTGCCCCCCTAGCGGGCGACCAAGGCAACTTTGCTCCAAAGACAGACCTGACCTGGCCCTGGAGAGACTTGTGTGGTTTCAGGCAGCAGGGAGAATGTGAGAAACTATTTCCTGAGTGCCCCTTCCCCAGTGAGCTGCTGGTAGGCCAACTAAAAAGGCAGGCTGAAGACAACCATGTAAAGGAGCGGGAGCAGGCAGGTGGGACCGACAGTTTATTTTAAGTTGTTTGAGACTTGAACTCCAGCAGCAGAGCAGCTACCGGGTTGTTCCACTGCCAAAGTCCCTTAGTGGAAAGAGGGACAGGTCATCCAGTCACAGTAGACACCTGGCAGTTGGACAGAAGCAGACCCAGATTCCAGTACAACAGTGGTGAAAAGCTGGGTTTAGCCCTAGCTACAGCAGATTGGAAGCAGCAGTAGGAAAAGGAAAGGCCATGTCCTTATGTGAGAGGAGGAGTCAGTTCTGTGGAGAAGATCAGCCCAGAACCCTGGAGTAATCCTACTTAGAGTTGGTGGGGTTGTTCAGTACAGATTCCAGCCCTGACTAGAGAGCACAGAATGGGGGACAACAGAGGAACATTTTTGAGGTGTGATTGTTCAGGTTCTGAATTTTATTGTTTCATTTGTCTCTGTCTCCTGTTTCTTTCCCCAGCAGTCTTTTTTTATTTGGTCATAATTACATATGAATAAAATGTATGTCCAATCTTTCTGGTTCACCTCAATACTTATTTTGCTTTCTCATTCATTCTTTCTATCCTACTCTATTCTCCAGCTTCCCAGTTTGGGTAACTATCACTTATCTTTTAGCCTTGGTCCCATTATATTTCACTTTAGTTATTGTTCTGTTTTGTCCCCTATCATCCCTAAATTCCCAACAGGACAAATCTGTTCTACCAAGGAGAAACTGACGGCATACAAGTTCTCGCTTCAAGGTGGATGTTGTTATATAACTATAGATCTTATTCCTAGGGTTTGAGATACCAAATTACCAGTTACCACAGATTATGAGTTTTGCAGCTGTGCTTGATAATATGTTGTTGCTAATTATAGTACTGCAGCAGCATGGCATACTCACTGTGGTCCTTTGGCCACTCCTGCAAACAGTACTGATTATCTCGGGTCATTCTGATGCTCCTGTATCAAAAGGCATTGGTGCTAAGCTAAAGAGATAAAAACTCCTCATCCCTAAAAAAGTAGAAAGACAGGAGTTTTGGAAAGACACAAAGACCAGCATTACAATTAGAAGACATTTTGAATGAATAGATACTTCTTAGAAAATTCACCATATCATTGATGAAGCCACATAACATAAGAAAAAAACAAGTGACAATACAAAAAATTAAAATTAAAAAATACAGACAATTGAAGGCCTAAAAACAAAATCCAATACAAGGCTCCCAACTTATTCAGGACAACTCTAGGTAGGGAACAATGAGTGAGAATAAATCAGAAGTCATCTACTTGAATCTTCAGGAATGATAGCAGAAGAAATTATATATATATATATATATATATATATATATATATATATATATATGTCTGTATATATGTATACATATATAATTTAATATTAATGAATAGTAATTTAAAATGAAAGAAAAGAATAAATAAATGAGCACCCAAGTTATCATCAAGTATAGAGATTAGGTAAAGGGATCTATTAATCAAAAGGAGCAGATGCAGTGGGGTGCTGGTGACCTGGGAGAGGCCATCAGTAACCAGGTCTAGCACGCTCATACTCTCCACCTTCTCACTAGTCCTTCCCCATCGGTTCATTTTGAAGAGGCTAAATAGCAGATGCCCAACCCAGACACCAAAAAACCTGTTATGATAGGTTAAATCTGCCGAGGTTCAATGGTAAAACTGGGCACCCCCATGAACGTGCACACGGATTGAACTTCAGCATGAATGGCAGCCATGAGTAGCAATCTGTTACCAAAGGCCTCCCTCCACTTACATTTGCTGTTGGCCTTCATTCACACATACTGCACACACAGATGGTTTCCTCCATTAGCTCAGGACTCACCTCAAAATGTTCTGACTCTTGACCAAGTATGTATCATACCTCTTTATGATGATTTTAGCCCTTGCTGCAAATGGTGAACTAAGATAAAATCCAGAATAATCAAAAGATTGCATGGTGCTTTCCATTTAATTACTTTTATAAAAGCAGAAAAAATGTTTTGCTCCCTATGGCAATGAGTTGGAAATTAAATCATACTGTTTCTTTGAAGTCAAAATCAACACCATGGGGAAAACTTTTATTAAGACAACTGGTAGAAAATATGACAGAAAATTCCACAGAGATTCATCCTTGCTATTCACATTACTTTCAAAATAAAAGTGAAGTTCTTCAATGTGCTTTTTTTCTATTAAATTATTTCCTCAAGCTGACTCCATTCAAAAGCTATTCATCCTTAGAACTTTTTCCTGTTTAATCATAATCTTGGAGTTATAACACACATGGACTCTTAAATGAATTGATAGTGGAATGAATTTCTCTGGATGAAATATACTCATACGTTAAGCAATTGAAGTTTGCAAGAACATTAAGATTTAGAAATAATAAAGGTTAAATGTAAGAATAATATTAATGGAGCTTATGAATGGTAAATACAAAATAATAATCCTGGATTTTAAATTTCCTAGCGATTCTTCATCTCTCATCCTCCTGCTCTTGCTCACTCAGACTTGATTATAACTATTATTTTGAGAATAAATTTTTAATCATTTATTTGCTATAGGGTCTTGCTATGCAGCTCGGACTTGTGATCCTCCTGTCTCAGCCACCCCAGTGCTGATATTACAGTTGTATGCCACCATGTCTGGTTTTCAGGTCAACACAGCATACCTTGGGGTTCCAGGATGGGCATGAATTGCTGTACTCTACTGGGGATTGAATCCAGGTCCTTGTGTCTGCTAGTCAGGGGTTTATACCATGGAGCTGTCTCCCCAGCCAAGGAATAACTTTCATGAATGGATCTGGATGGGATGAATTTCATGATGCTTGATTTTTCCTTTAGTATATAATGCTCATGATATTTATATCTCAGAGACCATGGAGAGACAATGCTCACCTTTGCTAAGTATCATAAAAACTCACATAGTATTTAGTCCAATAATTATTAAAGCAGAATTAATAAGAGATTTAAAATCCATCCTAATTGTGACTTCTAAACTAATAGAAGTATTCTATATAAATTTAACCATAACAAAATTCTTGTAATTTTTATTTCTTGAAAAAAGATGTAAATTTTTCATATATTCAGTTGCATTTGTATTTATTCATCTGAGAAGTGTGTATCTATCTCAGATTCCCATTTTTGAATAGGGCCTTTTCTTGGGGGGGCACTGATATTTTTAATTCTTTATATACTCTAGATAGAAGTCCTGAGGGAGAATTGGCTAAATTCTTTTTCCCAATTCATGGGTTTTCTTTTAAACCTGTTGGTGATTTCTTTTCATGTGCAAAATATTTTCAACCATTGTGGAAAACAGTATGCAGATTGGTCAAATAACTAGGGTTAGAGATTCCATTGTACTAAGCTATTCTCCATTCTGGGTATATTTCTAGAAGAATTTAAGATATCATACCACAGAAATATATATGCTCCCATGGTTTTTTAAATATGGAAGTGTAATTTATCATAGCTAAATCTTCAAATCAAACCAAATGTCCATCAAGTGAGGAAAAGATAAAGAAATGTGATATTTTAAAACAGTGGATTATTACACAACTATAATAATAGATAAACTTGAGGTTTTTATGGATAGATGCATGAACTAGAGACTGCTCAGAAGTGAAATAAATCAGACCCACCTGTGTAAATACCATATTGTCTCCCTAGACTAAGTACCTGGAAGAATAAATAACATCTGAAAGGTACAATAGATATTGTAAAAGGGAAAGAAATTCCTTAAAGGAAAGGAACAAGTGGAACGAGTGAAGAGACATAAAAAGAAAAAAGAAAGAAACAAATATGTGCGAGAATAGTTTGCATAATTATATTGCTGGTTTCTATGAATTTATGGAAAGGGACAGTTAGTACACTTTTTTCTTTTTAAGTTTTTGGCCAATTTTGCATGCTGACATCTGATGATTTGAATACCTAATTTGATGACAACAGTATGCAATGTAATAACCATTACTGCATTCCTTTCATCTTGTTTAGTGAAATACTGTGTTATTTCTAAATATTTTAATAAATTTTATTCTCTTTAGGCTGGGGAGATAGCTCAGTAGAATAAACACTTGCCTGGCAAGTGCAGGGTCCTGAGTTCAATCCCTGGTACTGCAAAAAATAAGTAAATGGATAAATAAACAAATAGAAAGTAAAATACATGACTTTGAAATTGATTCCAGAGTTTATTTACTAAAATATAAAGACAGTACCACAAAAAATAAAGTAAAATCTAAAGATTGTGAGCATTGTAAAGTTAAGCTTTTCGAACTAGAAAATGTAATGAGAGACAAGTGAAGGACCAAGGTTGTTCAATGAGGTGGTCTTTCTTAAATCTTATTTTCACTGCTTGATATCAATAGCATTTTTTTCATCATTGATACTTGAATTAAGTAATGCTTTGACTTGTTTAATTCTTCTAAATGTCTTAAGTCATTTCAATAATATAAAGTGGATCAACTCTGAAAACTAAGCTCTGTTTCATTTTTAACTACTTTTTTTCTGTTACTACTTCATATATTTATCATACACAATTAAGTACTGCAGGATTCAAATATTTTCCCTTTCTCATTATAAATAAACTAGTCTCAAACTAACTCTTTTGTTATCTCATACCTTTGTAAGTTTTTACACTATAGTTTATAAGGACTATGGAGGAAAATCTACAAATATTAGAAATGCCTGTTTCCTTGCTTTTTGTTGGGTATAGCTCTGTTACTATGTGTTTCTCATTACAATACTGTGCCATTACATTTTTTTCTATTTGTGCATTTTTCTGTTACCATCATAATTCTCTCTAATTTTTAGTGAAGAGGACAAGCTATATATTTCTCCCAAGATCACTGACAATGAAATAAGAACTTTCCCAAAATCCTTTTCTCTTTTTCCCACCTCTGGTTCCCTCTTTCCTTCTCTATTTTTTTTTCAGTGCCGGGTGTCAAGGAATTTTTCTTTACTTGACACTTGAACCTTTGCCTGCTTTCCTGTTACTTGTCTCTACGAACTATCATAGTTGGAATAAAACAAATATTTAAAGGGTTTTCATTGCTTTATGTATCACAACAGCCATAAATAATAATAAAATTATTTTACTAATTGTTGTTTAAAATGTTAGCCTTCAGTTTCTTTTATTGCCTCTGAAAATTACAATAATATTGATAATATTTAGTAAAATTCCCTAACTCAAAATTTGTTATTGAACATCATGCAAATTAGTATGATATGTGTCAAATTTGGGAAATTTTTATCCAATTTCTTTTTAAATTGCTAGATTTGAGGACATATGTGATAAAATCTCTCATCTTTTATTTCATGAAATGATGTAAGCTGGCATTTTGAAGCGTAGACACACTCTTTGCAGTCATGAATGCTGCTTACTGGCTTCTAAGAATATAACTAGACACTGAACTAACCATGAATCCTCATGAAATATACCTCAAACCAGAAGTAAACCGGTCTATAATTCAACTTCTAGAACATTTTACTAGACTGATTGAAATTTCTCTGGTCACTGCAGTGCTGCCTTAGACAAAAGGTATGTATTTTAAGGAGGTCTTAGTGGAAAAAGATGTAGTCTTCACACCTTTGCTCAAACATCTTTTTGGCTTTTTTTTGTTTTTGTTTTTGTTTTTGCAGAACCAGGGACTGAACTCACTCAAGCTGTTGCATTTGCCAGGGAAGCGCTTGTTGCACTGAGCCATCTCCCCAGTCCCTGCTTAAACTTCTTTCTATACATTCTGTAAAAGCATACATCCATGCAGAAGTATTTCCAGAATTTCTATTCCAACCCTTCAATCTCATACTCAAGTAAGTGAAGTTTGCTGCTGTTGTCATTGCTTAGATAAATATCTCCATGAGAATCTGTATTCATTTTTAATTTTTATTTCCACATTTTTCACAGTTATTTCCTAAGCTTCTCTTAATCTTTGATTTACTCTCTCAGTTTCTCTCTACTGCATGGGCAGGGTAGATATAAACTTTGCTGTACATTTTTGGTATGTATCAAACACCAAAATCTTATTTGATTGTCCCAAATATTTATATACATCAATAATTGTGAAAATGGCTGTCAGAATAACCTAAAATCCAGTTTCACACTTATGATACAATAGACAAGGATGGTGGCAGAAAAAATAAGGCAAACAATGCTTAAAAATTTGCATTTGAAACTTGTGCTTAAAAAATCTATGGTATGTGTTTAAATAAAAAATATTACAGTAGAAACATACTGCTATTCACTTCCCTCAAAATGTTTTCCCATGGACAGGCCAAAAAGTTCAGCAGATTGAAAAACGCCTACAAGTATGTGCAGGGGTCAAGGGTTCAATCCCCGGGCCTGTACATGCTGAGATGGCAATTGAGCTTGGTCATGATGGTGCACACCTGTAATCCCAGCTCTTGGGAGGCTGTGAACAGGTGGATCACTATGAGCCTGATCTAGTAGTGAGACCCTGAATACCCTGTAGACTCTTCCCTAACATATATATAAAAAGAGAAATGTTCTCCCTTTCTGAACAAGTTGTAGAAATTCTCTGTGTGTAGAATTTTTGTGGTTCCCATGATGCGTGAATCAAATCAAATACTTTGTTTCTATTTGTGAAAACCTTATGATGTGTCTTTTTTTTTTTTTTTTTTTTTTTTTGTATCTTAGGACACAATCTACAGTGTCTACGCTGCTAGAGTGGACTCATAGTGATCTGCCTGTTTACAGCCTGCCAAGAGCTGGGATTACAGACATATGCCACCACACCCAGTCCCAATTGCCACCTCAGCATGCCCCGGAGGCAGCACAGGCACAGCACACCAGATATCGAACCCTGGCCACCACATCTTAGCATGTGTCTTTAATCAATTTTATTTTCTAGATATGTCATTGTATGACTTCTTAGACTTCCACAAAGTAAAATGATCATCAAAAGTAAATGCCTGGAAGCCACTCAGGAAATAGCCACAGTAGAGCACTTGAATATAGTCTTGAAAGAGGACTTCTAGAACTGCTTTACAAAGTTGCAAAATTATGAAACAAGTGTGTCCAGAATGAAAGGGTCTATTTTTGGGGACATAAACAGAAACATGACTTTAATATGATTCTATTAAAAATTAGACAATCATCATGCTTTTTTATGACCTCCTATGTATCAAATTTTGTGTGCTTGTGCTATACTAAGATTTAGATATAAAATAGGCAATCCAAATAACTGATAGTAGAAAAGACCCAGGAACCTTTGGGTACCTGACAGCAGAGCCAGTGGCTTTGCTAGGCAGAGCTCCATTGATTCCAGCAGGATCATAGAAGTCAAAGAAAATGGAAGAAAGGAGTCAGGATTGATGAATGCTGTCCTGGTGATGGAATAGAGAGGGGAGGCTATTGTGCAGATAGTTACATGGTTTAGTACCACTTAGTGGGCTTCTGAATGAATGAGAAACATAAGTTTGCTTGTTGCCAAATCACCATCTGACAGTCTTTTGTAAAACTCATGCAGAGTTCTGTATTTTCAAACATATGATACATTGACTCCATAGTGAAGGCGGCCACTCTAGGGGAATCATAGGACGAAATTCAAGACAACAGAGCGAAGCATCATGCATCAGGCTTAGGCTCCTGTTGGAGCAATAAATAAAAGAGAATACATACTGATTGCTTTTTTTGTGGTAGGATTGGCAGGATAGAGACGAAGACTAGTTTTCTGCCATGAGGTGAGGGAAATTTAGCACCAGGTATCTTTAGTAATACATGGATATAGAAAACATAAGTCTGGGGGTCTTGGTTAAGAAAGCTGTTGTCTTTATGTCACATGACATTGGGGAAAACAAGATCTTCTATAACTTTGCAGCATGGTTTTATATGTACCTGCCTACCCACTCTGATTAATAGTGATTTTTTTTTTTTTGCAGCAATTTGATTTTCAGTCTCATGAAGATTTTAGAAGCAGATGAAGTGGCAACAGTAGCATGAAATTTCCACTTTACAGTGAGTGAAATCTTCCACAGTGGCCTGGTGGGAAACACTGGAAGATAGAGTGTGCCAAAGCTTATCTGGGAGCAGGTGTCTGACACGTTCCTTTAGTTTTTAAACAACATGGAAAATTATGATCAGGATACTCTTCACTCTTCTTATGTTCTTTGAACAAAAACTTAGTTTTGAAATCTATTTCAGGCAATCATGTACAATTGTACCCAAGGTTTTATACAAAGATGTTCATCATTATATTGTTTATGCTACACAAATGTCAGTTAAGTTTCCTCCATATTTTGAGGTTCCAAAAAGATTAATTTAATTCCTTCTTTTCAGGATCACATTTCATACACATAGAAAATAATTTCTTTGTGTTGACAAATTTCTCATTCTACAAAATTTTAACTAAATCCCCATATGGCTTTGAATTCCTTCGCTCAACTGAATTTCAGATTGAGCTACATATGTTATTCCAAGTCTCTTCCTCATTCCATAACACAACAAATCACATGGTTCTTGATTTCTTGGTATAAAACCTTGGGTTCAATTGTATATGATTGCCTGAAATAGATTTCAAAAATAAATTTTGTTCAAAGAACATAATTTTCCATGTTGCTTATCTTTTTTAAAATGCATTTATGTGTGAATAGTGATCTTCCTTGGGATTTTGGGGGATCAATTCCTTACCCTTGTTAAATTAATTTGAGAAAGATAATTTTGTTCTTGTAGACATTACACATGTCACAGTATCATGGATTCTTCTTAGCCTTCTTTTATTTCAGGCTTCTAGATTCCTTCATTTACATCTTGACTAGAATTTATAACCTAACTCTCAAACATTCCTGAAAATATCTGTAGATGAAATGCTCGGAATCTGTTGAAATTTTAACAGGAAAAAGTATTTTTGTCTTCACGTCACTAACTTCAAAACTATCAGTAGTACTTATGATTCTGCCACCAGTAGAATTTTCTGTCTTCTTTCACACTAAAAATTTTACAGAAATATGGAGATAATTTTACCATATAATTCATTGAAATTATAGCTTAATTAAATCTACTAGAGCACTTTTAAATTTTGAAACATAATTTAAAACTTTTCCACCTCACTATGATTAGTTTTTCTTATAATTATTTTATTTTAGTCAAACAAAGCAGTATTGTTAGTATGTGCTCCTTTTGTTGAGGCATTGAGTCCATAATAAGTAGAAGCTAAAGTTTATTTAGAGAGTAAACTATGCCAATGTCAATCAATTGATTATATCAATCAAAGGACAGACAAATAATAAGACTTACTCAAATAGGAGTCTAGTCTTGACTTCATTGTATTCTATGAAAAATCGTTTACATTATGAGAAATGTAGACCCTGGAAAAATTCCCTAGTAATGAGAAGTGATACAGTCTCTCCAGTGGATTCAGGGTGAGATGTAGTTGCATAAAGGTTAACTTAGACCTCAGTCTGCAACCTCTGGGGTGGAAAATAACTATCAGATTCTGTAACTTACATATGTGCTCAGTTTTTCTGCAGTAATAATGTATTTCATGAGTGACTGAATAAAATACTTTCAACCTCTACTCTCAAAGTTAGATGAACAGAAGATAAAGAATTCTTTTTTTTTTTTCAGAACCAGGAAATGAACTCAGGCCCTTGCACTTGTCAGGGAAGTGCTTATTCCCCTGAGCCATCTCCCCAGCCCCAAGCATTCTTTACTGTTTTATGACATAGCTTAAAATATAAATATTGTTATGGCTTTTGTCTAGATATCTTACCCAAAACCTCGTGCAGTTATAGATGGGGCTTTTTCAGAGGTGGATGAACATAGAATATGTGATTGATTCATGGTGCAATTCCAAGGTTAAAGGTGCTAGGAATGAAAGAGGGTGATTAGTAAATCAGACCCTGATTAGTTTGGCGCCACCCTAATCCCACTAGTCTAGATGGAATGTAGAAGGGGCAGAGAAATGCTGTTATGTCCTTTGCTTGCTTGCTCTCAGCTGCCTGCTTCCTGTGGACTATTTCCTCCTGAGGCCCCTCTGCCAGACCACTTTGCTTGGAGCAACTGACTCTGGATGAAACTTTTATAATTGTGAGTTAAGAAACCTCTCCTCCCTCAACTTGTGGGTATCAGATATTTTGTCTCAGCAGTGAAAAAAAGTAACCAAGACAAATAACATAAAAACTAAGTTTTACAAAAATGATCTAAAGTTATCAGATATTAAAGTATTAAAATTATAGTAAGAGTTGGTGGTACAGGACAGTGAGAGGGTGTTTGCCTAGCATGCATGGGACTTGGGTCCTACCCTCAATGCTTTAAGTATAAATAAATGCTAATGTGACCTATGAAGTAACAATATATTTAAAGAAACACGATTAACTCTATCAGGAGCAGAAAGACTATCTCAGTCTCACAAGATTTTTTCAAATATATGAAGTCCTCTCAAACATCCTCATCTATTCAGTGTTAACCTTTAGGTAATTATTAAACTCTATGTCCCTCAGTTTACCCATACAATTTTGGAGAGTAGCAACAAATTTCACAGAATATTTTAAATTCATAGTGTTTGTCATAGGTAAATAAATATTATAGGAAAAGGAGAGAACAGTGGGGATATGTATGGGATATATTCAACATTGAAATTAGTCTTAACAGTGTTGCTGTATTTTAACTCTCTTAAGAGCCTCTAATGCTGACATAAAGCATCCATATTTTGACATCCTTTCCTGGTATTTTGGAGATATTATAATACACACTGAACACAGATTTCTTGTCATCTTCATTTAATGTAACTATGTTCAGTACTAAATTTAAATATACAATGAAACTGAAATTAAAAGAAAGAATCATCTGTAATTCTATTTAAACACTGTGGAAATCCTGGTACCAGTAATTATGAAGGAGTTACGAAGTTAAGATTTAGTTATAGAGAATATCAGTTTATTCCTAGTCTACTGTTTCTAGGTACACATTTGTGAACATATGTTTCAGTTCTAACTTCCCTTACTGGTGCTCTGACTACCTAAATTTGTGTCTTTCTCTTGATTAAATATAGATAAAAATAAAAATAAAAAGTGCATAAGGTTCTCAATGACAATTCAACCTTCAAAAACAATTGTTTTACCCCTTTATTAATTCATGTAGTGAATCTCTATTAGAAACTCTATTAGTCTGACAAGTGTGGTTGGACTTAGGAACTTTTGACTTGTGAAGTAAAAGCATGCATGAACACAAAGCTTAAACTTACATGATCTAGGTGCAAACTGCTACTTCATGTGTTTTCTTCTTCACTATGAAATAGAATTTTGTAATGTCCTTACATTTTAATTATTAATAATAGTACGTTCCATTTCCTAAATATTTTTTTGTGCAGGTAGAGAATGAGTGTTTTACATAGAAACAATTTGGATCTTAAAGACTGAAATACCAAGGAGTCTACAATGTATGTCACATACACTATAGAATAATATCACCACATCATACCATAGCACACTGTATGTGTGAGTGAGACTCAGAAGGCTTTTCTGCCTACAAAACTACATACTCAGTCCAGGTGGATGTTATATTTCTATATGTAAACATGGCAGAAAACAGTTATGAGTTAGTAGGCATAACAATACATGATAAGGATGCAGAAATTAATTTAAAACTCCCTTATATGTAAAAGCTGACACCAGGGCCATGGAGATAGCTCAGGGGTCTAATTGCCTGCCTAGGTAAGCACAAGGACCAAGGTTCAATCCCTGATACCACATACCACACAGGCCCCATCCAGGGGTCCTGATGTGGGCACTAAGACTGGGTGTGGTGGTGCACACCTGTAAGCCCAGTGTTGGGGAGGCTGAAATGAGTGGATCACTGTGAGTCTGAGCTGCATGTTGAGACATGATATCAAATACATAAATTTAAAATAATAATAGTAATAAAAGCTAACACAAACAATACCATCTAAAATGCAATAGATTTGACAGGCATCCTCCCAGGATATTATACTTAAGAACAAATGATATCTGTTGTGTGGTTTGAGCAGAGGAGTGCTCTTCTCTTTGAGGGGAGGGCATCCAAATGATGAAATTGCATAATGAATTAATCAAATTGAAGTTGATCTGTTCATTGCAAAAGACAACTTTACATACACATTGTGTATTCAGAAAGATGGATTGCCTGTTGCTTAGAAATAATATTGCTTATCTCAGAGTGCAATTTCTTCTTTTTTTTTTTTTCTTTTTGGAGGAACTGGGATTGAACTCAGCCCTTGTGCATGCCAGGGAAGCACTTATTCTACTAAGCCATCTCCCTGGCCCCAGAGTGCAATTTCTGTTTACATCAATTTTGGAATACCAGAATTCTTCCATTAAATGTCCCTCCTTTTTTTCCCTTTCTCCCTTTGCTTTCCTATTTCCTATAGAGGATTAGAACTTTATTCTTTAAATCTATTGCCATGTCCTGAAATTATAATTCTGAGGTCTTTCAACCTGCCTCTTCTAATAACGGCAGTGGGGAAAAGGCCTAAGCACGCCAGTTGGCTCTGTATTGCATCCTTAGGAAAAACTACATCTGCTTTTTGGATTAAACTGTACTTATAAAACCATGCCTATTTAGTTGACAGGGAGAAAAAAAGTATAATTTACATGTTTTAGTTATTCTTGTTTTAGTGGACTTCAGAGCTTTAATTCACCCTAGGCTTACCCTTAGAAAAAATACTGAGAATTTCAACTTGATGGTTCTTGGCCAGATGTTTTCTTTTACATTGGCAGCAGGATATTTGCCAGAGTTATGACCACTTGTGCCAATCCCTGTTCGAGACCAAATACTGTTTGCCCCACACAGTTGTCTTTCTGATGTGAAATTAGCTTTAATAAACACTCCTAGAAACTGTAAGTTAACATGGAAAGTATTTTTAATGACTTGTTCCTTGCATTGTTCAGTGCTGATGCTTTGAGAAAAATATGAAGAAATTCATCCCATGGCCTATGGCCTTGAAGACCTTCCAGTCTCTTATAGAGCGAAGAATGGAAATGAAACGGCAAAGCATGTGACAGATTTGCACAACAGTTATGGAATAATATCAAGAGGACCCATGACTCAAAAGTCATGCAGATTACCCTTGTGAAATAAATAAAAATGAGGGTAAAAAGCGAATGGCTGAAGTAGTCAGACAAGTTTCCATGTAAAAGGTACAAAATAAGTATGAACTATGTGCAAAAATACATTTAAAACAGTACGCAAAATTAAAGTATCTGAAATTAGTGACTAATTCACTGCTATGAAGTCATAACCTATACTGCAGGAGCAATTGTTATTACTTCTAATGTGTTGGTTTAACAAACAATTTTATTTAATTAGTTATCAAGTATTTAAAAGTTTTACAAAAATTGCTTCTTTCACTAGGAAAGATCAATAAGTTGATAACTTAATATACAACTCAAATAATAAGTTCTGTTTCCATGTCTGATGTTTAAAATCACATCTCAGTCTGGCCAAATAGCTCAGTAAATTAAAGTGCTTGCAAGCAGGCAAAAGGCACGGGGTTCAATCCCCAGGCCTGCTGTGACGGCCCTGTCCCCAAGCTGTACTGAGAGGGTGATTGAGACTGGGTGTGGTGGCACAAGCCTGTAATCCCAGAACTTGGGAGGCTGTAAACAGGTGAATCACTATGAGTTCAATCTACTAGTGAGACCTGAACACCTTATACATCCTTCCCTAAAATCAAAAGAAAAAAAATTCACATCTCACAAAATTTATATTCAGTGCCATCTGTTTCAAAGTTCTGAAGTTATAAAACATAATGATTTCTGCATCTTTGTATTACTTAAAGTGTAAGCTTCAGAATCAACTGTGAGGTGAAAAGATTATCCAGGGTATTATACCCTGCTAACAGACTCATCCCTGCCTCAGCACTTTTTGAAGTGCCAGCAAAACTTCAGTGCTAAAAATCAGCACATAAGGTAAATAGTTGCGCACACCTTCCAAAACTAATTTAAGCCTTTTTTTTTCCTACCTGACTTATTATGTAAAACCCAAGAGCAAATCTAAGAGGATACAAATGAAGAAAAAAGTATCTTAAAATATGGAACGTCAGTTATTTATTTTTGAGTCACTATTCTTATGCTTTTAAAGGAGTTGCAACTTCGTAAAATAAAACTGAAGTAGTGAGTAGAGTACCCTTGAATTTTGGAGAAATGGATTTCAGCTGAATATAAAATTTTAAGCTTATGAAAAGATAGTTTAGTTAGTTAAATACTGACAATTCAAAAACCACTTAAATTTTTCTGAGTTCATCAAATTAATTAGGTTAGATAATAAGTTTGGTGTTATGTAGCCAACTTCAGGAGAACAATAAAATTGTACTTTACGAACAGTAAAACAACTTTAAAAAGTAATTCTGTTATTAGAACATTTCACAATCATGATGTTACTAAGTGTAATGGTCTTATTGTTTTTCTCAATTAACACTCAACAGCACCATCTTATGTGGACAGAACTTTATAACAGTACTAAAAATAGATGTAAAATAGAAAGAATTTATGCTGAAACATGTGCCAACAAATAGAAAGCTAATGGTTTTTATTAACAGATGGCCCTTAAAATCTGAATTTTATTCCATCTGTAAATTCTAGGATGTAATTTATAAAAAGACCCTTAGGTCTCTGTCTTATTAATATAACCATTATTTCTCAGATAAACAGAAGAAACATTGTCAGTATTCATAATTTGTGATTAACATCAGAAAGTTAAGAAAAATACGTTATTTCTTAAAAGATACCTTTACCCATCTTTTGAACAAATGAGCTGGGAAATATTCTTTTATGTAATATTAAAATCTGCTATGTTTTAAATCTGCTTCTTCATTTTTAGTAAACAAGCATTTAGCATTATGTATGTGATGTTTAAAATTATTTTGTGCTTTGGATGAAATTTTCATAGCGTATATATTGAATTGGGAGTACACAAGTAGGTTATAGGTGCTTTTCAGTCTCATAATTTCTCATTTTAAATAATTATTACCATTTTATGATTACAATTTTTTTCTACAAAGCATATGACTTAGAATAAAGTTCCAAGTTCTTTTTTTAAAAATTTTGCTTTATTTTAGGGAAGGATCTATAGGGTATTGAGAGTCTCACTACTATATTTAACTCATAGTGATCTGCTTGTTTACAGCCTCCCAAGAGCTGGGATTACAGGCACACACCACCACACCAGGTCTCAATTGCCATCTCAGTGTGCCTCAGGGGTAGGACTGGCATGGAAGGCCTAGGGATTGAAACCCCGTTAAGTGCCAAGTTCTAGACATTTAAAAATCCAGGTTTTGAACCCTGCCACGGGATGCCGCACCAGCTCCACCCTCTAGGGCACACTGAACCAATGATGCAGTCTGGGGGTGGTGTCAGGGGTATAATCCCTGCAGTAGGGAGGCTGAAAACAGGAGGATCACTCTGAGTCCGAGCTGCATAGTGAGACCCTGCACACAAAATAATACAAAATGAATAAAATAAAATAAATAAATTTGAATTGTTATCCTGTCATTGGCTGCTTAAATTACTACACACAAGATACACAAAAATGTATGTGGTTTTCCTTCTACTCAAAGGCCAAGTCCTATACAGAAGATAGCTAAATAATTTACAATTAATTTAAAATATTGTAGGTATGGAGAGAATGTAAAATTTCTAAAATCAATTGTGGTCATTACGATTAAGTGATAAATAGAACACGATCAGGTAATTCTTTTTAACGGGCCAGGAAAAGCAAATCATCAAAGTACTAAGAAACACACATGACAATTCTAAATACAGGTAATAGTAAGTTTCCCAAATAAAAGGTAAGAAAGGTACATATTTCCTTTGCTGGTCTGATCCACATGAGTAATGCTTTAGTCACTTTGGAATTTCTTATTATAAGAGATCCTTGAAATCACAGGTGTAATGAGGAGGTAAAGATAATAGAAACAGTAAAGGCAGTGAAAACCATGTAGCAGAGAAAGTTTTGGGAAAACACACAGGATATAACTCACTTTGCAGATATCCAGAAAGAGCTTAGTGGAATGGGATGGCAGATATATATTATATATATGATATTATATATAATATTATATATTATATATATGTATATATAATTGGGAAGAAGATGTTGATTGAAAAAAAAGTCAAGTATAAAACCTTGAGTGGTAGCCTTTGTTTTAGTGTCTCAAATCCATCAGGGCTAAAATTTTCCAAGCAGATTTCCAACAAATGCAGTAGCACTAGTAGTGATACAACTGGAATTGGTAATAACCTTAATGGAAATGCTAATGATGAGAATTGTTTGTTTGAAAGCTTGTTATTTACCTCACTACTTATATGAAAATTTTAAGTATCTTTATCTCTGAAAAAGAAAAATGATGCATAGAAGTTTTAAGCAATGATTTATGATGTACATCAGCAGTAAATTCAGTGTTGGTTCAAAAGACAAATTCAGATTTGGTGGTCTGTCCTGCGAAGACTATGAACTACAGTATCACCAATTTGCCCTTTAGAACGAGGGAGTCTCTGAAAGGAGTTTTCTGTTACTGGAACTTGGCACATCCAACGCAAAAATGAAAACTAGTAGATTTCTGTGTTTGCCTTAAATTTTATACATTAAAGCTTACATATGCTTAAATACAGCCCTATATATTTGGATATTTAAAATCTTAAAATAGTTACTATCAAAATTATATGCCATTGTATTTAATTCAGTAAAGTGGATGAATCATAACAGGTTTCGGAGTAGTGCAACCCAGCAAACCATGTCCATCTGCAAATGATGCTTGGCTATTTTGTATAGTTGCCTTCTATGACTTGTCCAGGAAAGAGATCATGATTTTGGATCATCAAAGGTGAAGGAAGACATTCCTGGCCCACATATTACAACAGAAGATGAAAGTATCTAACTTTCTTTTACTATATATTAGTAAAGTTGGGGCTAGGCAGATGGCTAAGTAGAATAAAGCTTGCCTGGCAAGCACAAGGGATTCAGTTCAATCCCCAGTTCTGAATAAATAAAAAAAGTTTGGACTCTGTACTTCATCATCATCATCATTATTATTTTTATATTGACTAGCTCAGGCTGCATTAAGGGCAGGTCTGGTGCAGCTGGTGGAGCTGGGGATTGAACTGCACTCCCTTGCACATGACTGAGTTTGCCCAAGCAGGCAAAAAAATTGAGCTAACCTGTAAGCCCCCTTTTCATTATTTTTTATGTGTCTCACGGGTGATTGATCATCAGTAAAACATCAAATTATCTGAACTAATTTCTATTGGTATTCAGTAATATTATGTTTATAAATTATTTGTACATTCTTGTGCCTAAAACTTTTGTTAGAAAATGATGGCAGCTTTTTATCCAGGGATATTAATATTCAAATAGTACATTTAATATTCAGGGATATTAATATTCAAATAGTACATTTGTGCTTACATTACTTGTTTTGTAAAATCTATTATAGAAGACACTATGTTGCTGTAAATAATATGTATAACTTTTCTGCTTTTTAACATTGTACTGATGTAAAATCATACGTCAAGCTTTTAAACTCTAAGAATTTTTTTTATTTTAAGACATGCATATTGTATAAATATTATGTTTGAAACCTATTTTATAGAAAGTCAATAGCTATAGATAGAATGTTGCTAAGATCTATTATATAGCTTCAGTTTTCATCTCTAAGAAATCATTTGCTTTATAAAATATACTATGTAATGTTATACAGATACAGCTATACACATACAAGCCTACATATACATGCACATGAATATATTTTATAACACAAAGCAGGTAATCATTCAATTAAAATACACAGATTTGAATTTATTTTATTTTTAAAATTTTACTTTTGATATAAAGTCTATCACCAGAAAATATACCATACATAACTTGAAAAAATTTGTTGAATTGGGCCCTTCACTTAGGTTATGACTAGGAAATCTGGCCCTCAAATTCTGATGCGAACATTCAGATATGTAATTTAGAAGCTGTGCAATGTTTTAAAGACCTAAAACAAGCAAGAATAAAAATTAAAAGGGTTATTAATTCTCATGCTTCAGAGCATTAACTGCTTTCCAGATGACTTGGAGAAAAATATACCCTGTAGTACAGTATTAGATGCATTAGCCAGCTTTTATGGCTTTTCAACAATGCTTGCCAATGGTGATTTTAAAAAGAAAATAGTTAAGTAACCCTAAGTTTATTGTGTTCTGCCAACTTTAATAGACAATTTTTATTTGTAAAACAATAGGAATCAATTAAACATCACATTTCTATAATGCTCACAAAGCACATGAACTTACCCTCACTCATGAACTATTGAATAGTATTTTCTTGTAAATATCATTTTATCACAGTATTTGTAAAGTTTACAGGATAAAATAGTTGAGTTAACTCTTTACTCTCTAAGCACTAATACATTTTCAAATAAAAAAGGGAAGGAAACAAACAGATGGAGGAGAAGGTGAAAAGGAAGAGGAAGAGGATGGAAAATGGAATGAAACTGTGTCAGATGCATACAACAACCCCTCATGGTGAATACAAGCAGGAGGCACTTCAAGCATGTACTAATAAAAGTTAAAATAATAAAGTTATAGACAAAGAATCTAGAGAAAACACTCTATTTTCAGGCTTAATGATGTAAGTCAGGGAACAAGGTCCCTTCTCTCTCTCTCTCTCTATCTCTGTCTCTCTCTCTCTCTCTCTCTCTCTCTCTCTCTCTCATGCACACACACATCTGGAGAAAGCTGCAGTGCACATGTGCCACTATCTGAAGAGTGGCATCAACCTGTTTTGGGTAAGCACCTAGAGGCAGTGTGGTATTCACAGGGGTAGTGCTCTATAGGCCCCTTCATCACTTCAATCAGTGATGAATCCCAAAGATATTGACAGAAGAGTGTAATGTTATGAGGTGGATGTATCAGAAGAGGAGAATATGAGAGATAAACTGTATATCTTTACTTTCTCTGAATTTAGTGACTAGCAATGAAGTTCCTAATTATAATAGGAAGTTTTATCCATTCTAGTTATGAATATTCTTTAAGGAATTGGTCTCTTAGATAGATTATAATGATGAGGTAGGCAATGTCAGAGCTCAAGAAGGCCTTGAGACAAATCTGAGATTACAAGGGATTCTTCCACCAGATAGAATATGGAGCTGTAGAGGCGAGGGGAGTGAGATTTAACCAAGCATGAACTTGCCAAAAATAAAATTGACCTTCAAGAAATTTCCATTATTATGTAGATTTCTTTTAAAGGAGAAATAGAAGAGAAAGGTGGAAATTAGTCCTTTGTTTAGTTATTAAACAAATATTTTTGAATTCTTACATTGAATTAGTCTAGGAATTGAATTTTCTTTTTTGGAACAGGGGATGAACACAGAGAGTGGCACTATTTTGGAAAAAAGTCATAATTAATTTGCTGAATCTGGCTTTGAAGGTCTGGCCTTGAATCAACATTTCTCCTGTTTCAGCCTCCTAAATAGCTGGATTTATAGTCCCAGTGGAATTATGCGGTGAATTTATTTTTAATGGTTTTTTAATTTTTATAGATTTGCAGGCAGCTGTATGAAATAACAGACATCTTAGTTATCTTTCTCTCAGTTAATCACAATGGTAACAACCTTGCATTCCACTAGTTCACCACACTCATTTGTGTATGAATGGAGGCTTCTGTGTGTATGTTGGTATATTTCATTCTTAACTATATTAGCACACCACAGTTTTGCGTGAATGCCCCAGAGTTGAGACGCAAACCGTGTTCATCTTAAGATGACTTGGGATGGCTTTTTGTAGATGTCGTTACCATCGTCAAGACTTGACATTTTCTGCCCTGTTATCCATTTCTCTAATCTTACTCTTTTGAGAATATCACATAAAGGCAGGCAATGTGTCGTATTTTAAGATTAAATTTTTTCACTCATAACTCCACAGAGATCTGTGGAACTTATTCCTGTACCACTAGCTCAATCCTTTTTATTGATGAAGAATCCTGTTCCTTGGCAAAAATGCATAACTACACTACATTTTGCTTATCCATTTATCAAGTGAAGAACTTCTGAATTAGTTTCCAGTTTGGAATAACACAAATAAAGCTTCCATAAGCATTTCTATATAAAATTGTGTGTAAACATAAGTTTTCATTTTTCAAGGATAAATGCCAAAGAGTATAATTGCTAGGCCATGTGCAAACACAAGTTTCATGTTGAAAGAAACTGCTAATGGTTGCATTATTTTACATTCCAACCACAATCTGTGAGTGAATCAGTTTTTCTGCACCCTATCACTTGGGCTTTTTTTCCCTTTTAAATTTTTTTATTCTAAGTGCATTCATAATTGTTTTCACTTCTAGTTCTTTAATGGCTAACGATGTTGAACATCTTTTTATATAACTCTATGCTGTGCATGTATATGCTCTAGTAAAATATTGTTAGTTTTTATTCATTTTTACAGTGTGTATTTTTAGCTTAAGGAACACTTTATGTATTTTAGCAATAATTCCTTTATCAGATAAGTGACTTATGGTTTCTGCCAGACCATAGTTTAATCTTTATTTTTTTCACATAATGAGTAAACTTTTTAAAAGTTTTGATGACACCAGTATTATTTTTCTTATCAAGTATAAGAACTCTCTATCCTCAGTTCCCAAATACTGTTTCCAGTATCTTTTTCTGAAATCTATGTAGTTTTACATCTTATGTTTTCTGTGAGCTACTGATTCTTTCATAGATAATTTTTTTACTGGTAAAACTTAGATTGATATTTTTCTTGGCTGATGTAATTCTATTACTTTAGTACCATTAATTGCAAAGACTGTCTTAATCCTTTGTGTAGCTTTCACATTTGTTTCAGAAATCAGTTACTTTGGTCTATTTCAGTGTTCTCTTCTCTCTTCCACTGTTCTCCTTGTCTAAAGTTGCATCATTGCTATACTGTCATGATTTTGCAGCTCTGGAGTAGTTCTTAATAGAAGGCTGACTCTTTCTTCTTTGTTTTTCTTCACCAAGATTCTTGAACTATTTTAGAGCTTGTGATATTTCGTATTAGCTTTCTTCTTCTTATTTTTAGAAACTGGTGTTTATTTTTGTCAACTTTATCCATAGTTTGCTTAGGAGTGTATGAAAGAACAGTTTATATCTAGAAGCTGGAGACCAGTGGATGCTGAACACACCAGCTTTTAGTTGAGAGTAGATACAGAGGGCGGCTGCCTGTTTTTAAGTCGGTCCTTGTCTTCAGGAGTTGGAGAAGTTCATTCACCTTACAGTTCTTCAGAGGATACCAACTTTTCAGCAGTCCTCTGTGATACTTTTCAGCCTCCTAAGAATCTCTGTAGAGATGAGATCAAGTATGTCGTTCCATGAGTGCTCACAGGAGATGGTGCCACAATTGTAGCAGCTTCCTGAGCTGGCATCTACCACTTCAGACCCTCTGAGTGAGCCCCTGTTGCCTAGGATGACAGTGACTCTATAGCACAGAGGGGAACTTGATTTTTCTTTGATCAAGACATTTTCTGTGTCAGAACAGGTTAACTTGATATGCCCATGTAAGAGGGTAGGGGAGAATCTTGGAACCAGTAACTGTTATCCTAGAAAGGCTCTTGGAGTGAAGCAACCAATACAGAGACTGGAATGGTGCCCCCAGATCCTGGAAAGACTGCCCTGAGAGGGTTGTCAGAGGCAGCCATTGGTATGCACAGCCTACAAAAGCTTTTCCCAGGTTTCCTTCAGATTTGTGAGGTAGACACCTCTACCATTCCTTCATAGATGTGTCTGTCATTTGAAATAAAAAGTATTTCTATCTAATGGTTTCTTGCTACAAAATTATGAGATGCACTCTATATATCTGTAGGACACCCAGAGCACTGAACAATGTGAGTTTCTCTCTAAGGGGCAGTTGGAATCTAGCATGTTACCTGATGAACTGTTGTCTGGTAGTAATCCATGCAAATTTTAGAAGATATTTTCTCATATCTAAAACAAAACACACCTGGGCCTGCTGTGACGGCCTCGACCCAGGGGCATGCTGATAGGGCAATTGAGATGGGGCGTGGTGGTGCATGCCTATAATCCCAGCTCTTGGGAGGCTGTAAAAGGTGGATCACTACAATTCTATTCTAGCAGTGAGATCCTGAATACCCTGTAGACCCTTCCTAAAATATATAAACAAACAAATAAATAAATAAATAAAACAGCTCATTAGAGTTCTGGCCGGAATTGTATTATTCTCTATGTTTGTGTTAGGAGAATTGAGCTTTACAGTATTGAGTCATTTAGTACATGACTTGTATCTGTCAATTTATTTGGACCTCTAAACTATTCTTCAGGAGCATTTTGTATGTATATTTTGCAGTTTATGTAAACTATATATATTTTATCTATATTAATTAGCTTCTTTAGTTTGCTAGATTGAGTTTTTCTATGACTTTGTTGGTTTTCTGCCTTTCTGTCATGTTTTATGAAATGTAACCCTAAATTTTCTATTTTCTTGGGGAAAAATGTATAAATGATACTGATTTTTAATTTTTTGGTTTTTCACATTTTTTTCATGCATAAATATATAATTGATGTTTTAAACCAGTTTTGTCTTTTGAAACCCACTTGTTAGTTCTAGGAACTATAGGTTCTTTGAGATTTTATGTGTGTATAAGGATATAGATAACTTTATTTCTTCCTTTCTGATGTCCTTGAATTTTACTCCTTTATACTGACTTATCTCAATGACTGGAAATACTAGTGCTGTGCTCAAGAGCAGCGGGAAGCTAAGCATTCAGACCTCGCTCTGATGTTAGACAGAAAGCATCTCATCATCCGATGCCAGCACGTTCAGTCAGCTTATTCTGCATGGTTTCACTTTCTAAGTATGTTAGTTTGCTTTCAATCTGGATGTGGCCTATCATGGTAAATATTCTATAGGCGCTAAAAAAGGATATAGTTTACCACTGCGGAGGAGAGTTGAAGTTTCCAACTATAATCGTGAATTTATCTGCTTTGGTTTTCTTACTTTTTCTCATACATTTTTAATTATTTTGGACATAAGTGTTGATATTCATGTGACGTTTGGGTAGAGTATTTCTTTTGTCACTATGTCCTATTCATTTTTAGCCATTTTCTGTACTATACGTTTTACTGATCTGACATTAACATAGACAAAGTGTTTTGTTTTTCAAATGAAAAGCTTATAGCACATTTCTTTTTACTGCACTTTACCTTTTACTTTTATCACTGAATTTGCTGGGCTTCTTTTTTTTTTTTTTTTTTGGCAGAATCCAGGATTGAACTCGGGACTTTACACTTGCCAGGGAAGCACTTATTCCACTGCGTCATGTCCCTGGCTCCTAAATTGCTGCATTTTAAAGTGTATATAATCCGATGTGGTATGTAAACCATTTTACCAATCTCTCATTTTTATTTAAACTGTTTCGTTTAAACTATTTACATTGAATTACTAATATTTCCTTCCATGAGCCTCTCATTTCAATATTTATTTTCTGTTTCTTGTTCCTTCATTTATATATATTATTTTGAAAATCTTAGAAATGTGTTTGTAATTCTATGCAGATTTCTTTACAAATCAACACTATTATTTGGAAGAAAATGCAATGAAATTAAATAAACTAACAAAGTATCTACAAGTCTGTGAAACAAAACTGATAAAACATCATTTTTAAAGTGAATATGATTTATTTTATGAAAATTGTGTGGTAAATGTAAAGTAATTGAAGTTAAAACAGGAAGGTACTTTCAGTAAGTGAGTATATGGTTGTCATTCTGGCAGTTATCTTTCAGTTCTCTTGGAAAAACTGACAAGATAAAGAAATGGTAGTATAAAAGCATTTCAGGTAAAAATGATCAACGTGAGCCAGTATGCAATAAATTTGTTTCATACTTTACCTTTATGAATAAGAAAGCAACTGATACCGCCACGGAACTTGCACTCCGTCAAAGCGTGGGTTGTGCTCCTGATGCACATCCGCAGGAGCCAGCCAGGTGCCAGGGACGCGTACTCGCCTGTGCCCCCCGTGCAGGAACTCTCGGCCATGGTTCATGTAGGGCACCAGGTCAGCCGAGAGCACGCAGCAGCCTCCCAGCACTTAGAGGAGGTAGTAATCACACAGCTTCCCTGCGGCCTCACGCCCCCTCCCAGGCGGCTTCAGGATACAGCGGCCAGAAAAAAGTCCCGTGGCTGTGACAACAAGTACGTGGAGAGCCAGAGGACATGCTGGAGAAGCAGCCTCGCTGCTGCGCCGTTCTGGCTGTGTTTATCAAGGTGCAGCTGCCCTTCTGCTATGAGTAGGGCTGGTCTGCGCCCCCCCCCACACACACACAGTGCTGCCAGAGGAAGGAGGGCATTTCCTGACCCTTCAAGGAAACCTGGCAGGGCCTAGTGGATAGCAAGCAGCTTGGACAACTTCAAGGCCCAGGCCTTTGTAAGTGTGTAGACCCTGTGCTGCGTGCTGACCCATTACAGCCATCAGGAGCACAGTTTATGGTACTGCACTGCCACGAGGATCTGGCATTTCCCGCTACACACCCCCAGCTATTGCATTCTAGGGCTCCTTGCTCACCCGAACTGCTGAGGACAGCTGGGACCAGACCCACCTGCCGGCCTTTGCACTGAACTCCCCGGCCCACACAAGGGGTTTTCGCCAAAACTGCCTTTGTACCTTTTGGACAGATTAAGATGGTTTTTTGCGTCTCTGGTCAGTATCATTAATAATGTTTAAGGCTGATAATTGAGTTGGCTTCACATTGATTAGCTTTGATGGCATTGTGGTCTGTCTCCTAGAGTGAGTTCATGGTAAACATACTCAGTGTTTGCTTGTGTCCTAATGATAAATACTGAAATTTATATTAGTAAGCTAGAAAGAAAGAAAGAAAGAAAGAAAGAAAGAAAGAAAGAAAGAAAGAAAGAAAGAAAGAAAGAAAGAGAAAGAGACAATCATTGGAATAGCCAACATTTTTGAAGACCATTATTATGTAAAAATAGTTTTATAAATCCAGAAGAAATAGGAGGATCACTTGCTTCCCAGAAATGCCTCAGTTTTTCACTTTAAGAAGAAATAGCATTTACAGATTCCAAAACAATGAAGTTAATTAAGTGTGAAGCAAAACAAATAGCAGAGTATGTGGTCTTGTATTTCTTAGATGTGATGCAGTGTTAACCCCAAGAAAAGCATTCTTGGTAACTTTTCTCTCCTTGCTGGGAGAAAATACCTGACACTCAAAATGAAGGAAGAAAAGCTTTATTTACCTCACAGTTCCTGGAGGTTTCAGTCTGTACTTGGCTGGTTCCAAGGCAGAGTGGCCCATGGCAGAGGATAATGGTTCATAGTGGCAGAAAGCAGCAAAGTGGCAAAAGCAAAATCAAGAAGTAGAGGCAACAGGGGCAACAGAGAATCAGTCTGTCTCCTCTATTGGGCATTCAGGCTATCTGCCCCTGGCCAAGTGTAGCACTCATACCCATAATCCCAGCACTGGATCATGAATTAATAACAATTCTAGAAATCCCCCCAGCGACTCATGAGGCTTTGAGGGGACACCTCGGTACAAACTGTAACAAGCATTATATATCTCATTAATATTTACTCTGAACATGAGGAACAGAAACATGGAGAAAAAGAAACACACTTAACAACATGACATTCATTTAATAAACATCATTCAGACATTTCTGTGCACCAGGTTCTAGTAAGTCCCAAAGAACATGGCAACCAATATCCTTATACTTGAGTATATTTCAGAAAAATCTGATTGATCATTAGGAAGTTAGCAGAACGAAATTTCAAATGTTCAGAACCACTGTAAATGTAGACTAGAACAGCCATGACAGAGATGAACTGGGAGGGCGTGGTCAGGAAGGCCCCGAGGCAGATCCATGTGAAGTAACCTTTGTGGCTCAGAGGAGAGGTCTGAATTCTGAAGCAAGGGAAAATACACAGCCCATCTAAGCTGCAGCTGTACCCCAAATTTAAGAAATTGTTTCCATGTGCTAATGAAGTCTCTTTGCTACCAGATTGTCTCATTTTAGCTTAAATCTTAAATGAGTTCTTGTGAAAAACTAAAGAGTTTTATTCTCTTGTTTTTTAAAAATGTATCAGTCCATGTTTGTAGTACACGATGATTACAATCCTTGTGAGGAATCGATACATGGACACAATGCAGCGCAATTCTTATTCTTTCCCTCCACCTCCTTTGTTTGTTAGCATTTGATTCATTTTTGTATAATCCATGCAGAGTACCAATCCAATCAATAGGTCAAAAAATTTATAAAACACATAACACATTCATTTTATTTATTTGTTTTATGTATTTAGTGCAATGTCCACAGGGTCTCACTACACAGATCAGACTTGCAGTGATCCTTCCTGTTTTTCAGTCTCTCAAGTGCTAGGATTACAGGCTCATGCCACCAAGTTCAGGCTCAGTCCCTGGGGGGAGGGGCTGGTACCAAAGGCCAGGGATTGAACTCCCACCCCTACATCTGTCTAAGCAGGCACTTTAAATGCTGAGCTATTTGGTTAGTCCAGCACGTGTATTTTAAATCAAAGTACACTTTTAGATACAGGATCTGTGCTGGATTAAAGTAAGTTCTTGTCTCTCTCATTATATGTAATTTATATAGTACTTTATGTATTGAGCATCTCGTATAAAAAACAAAGTTAGTCATTCTTATATGCCTATTCACTCAATTCAGGGAAATATATTTTTATGTCAGTTCTCTCGGACACTGGTATCCAATCTCTACCACAATCCATGCTTATATATATATATATATATATATATATATATATATATATATATATATATTTGATCATGTAAAAAATTCATTTTATTCATCAAAGAAATGAGAAATTTAAAAATACTATAAATTCAGTGAACATTTATTCCCATAATCCACCAGTTTGTCATCTGTGTTGCAGGTCATTAATTTTTTTTTCCTCCATTCTCATAAAGACCATATTGGTTTATTGAAGAAGTGGGAATTCTAAAATTCCGGAGCTCCAGTGATTATTTACTGCTTGGTGATTTATATCATTTCACTGTATAGCTTTTATAGGTTCACTTGTTATAGCTCATGATAAATATGCTTTTTTTGAGCAATAGCTCTAGCATAACCATCAAGTTGGGAAACCCCAAAACAATTAAGTTACTTCTCATATTTTTTAATGACTGCAGGGCACTCATTATGCTTGTTTTACTGAAAGAGTGTAAATAGATAAGAGCTTCAAATATTATTTTCATCTTTCCTTATATACTGCAGTTTTTAAAAAGTACATACATAGTCATTATAATTTTAGGGATTATTTTTATACCAAAAAAAGCCCGATTTTTTTTAATTTGGTGCATTAATTGAACTATGGCATCAAAGATAATAGAGTCAACAGCAATTAAACTGCACCATAAAACTTTTCCAAATTAAAACTTACAAGTGTGTATAAAATACAATTTGAGTACACTGAAAATGTAAGGGCAAACACCAATTATACCTTCTCCTTAAATAAAGCATGCATATTTAATGAAAAAGTCAAAATATTCTATAGACCTTACTCATGATTTAGGGTTCCCTCTTTGGAGATTTTTGCCTATAGAAAGGCTTATTACAATAATTTTAATATAAACCATATTTGTCTTTACTCACTAAATTTATTTTGTCACATTGAGCATGCATTTCTAGACAATAATCCTCCCATTCTAATTTAACATAGTCTGTGTTTTTCACAGCTAGGAAGCTATTTTGATAAGTATCAATTGTACTTACGCAAGCTCTAGTATTTACTAATGGGATGCAAATTTGAATAGTTTAATAATTCTATCAATTACTGTTTGTATTCATTATCACATTTTCATTTTCTTTCTCTTTTAACAATATCCCCAGTATAACAACCCACAAACAAAAAGAGAACAAATAAATCATACATTTGAAGACACAGCCATTTGACCATTTTAACCTATGTATTGAATTTTTATATGATGTAAATATTACAGGTAAAGTATCATTAACAACAGTGGAAATATTGTAATGTCTTTTAAAATGTTAATTATTAAAAAAGAAAAACAACTGCATTTTAAACTACTTTCATAAACTTGTTAACATATCAACAATATTTAATGTGTATGTATTTTCAAAAATTCCCTTCTCTAAGTCATTTTATCTCCTATAGAAAAGAAGTACCGTTAAATTTAACACTTCTAGAAAGAAATACGTATTTGAATATTTTTCTATATCAGTTGGTATCACAGAAATAAACACATGAACATGACTGAAAATAGATTGCCATTTTATAAATTCAGTATGCAATCTATGGCAGTCTACTTAAACAAAATTTAATTAAAAAGAAAAATTTTCCAAAGTCAAACATTTTTTCTTATTATGAAACTATTTTCTTATCCAGAAAACAAGTATTATTTTTGTCTCTTGAATAGCATTGAAAATGCATAAACAAAGCAAATAAAGGTTGAATGAGTGTCTGACAATTTTATTGAAGTAGATAAACATAATTAAAGTTTGATTGAGATTTTGTAAAAATTTCCCATCCATATTATTATTGTATCTGAGTTTTTCAAATATAAAGATCCCTGTGGACATTCATCATAAAAATAAAAGCAGAAAATTTATTTTATGTGATAAAAATAATCGGCTGAGGTTTAATACCATGTATTTAGTGGCCCCGTAAAAAGAAGTGGCTTCAGAGTGTAAATCCATAACAACACAATTTATCAGACACTAGAATATAGTTAATGGTATAGAATTTATTTTACTATATCAAATATTTAGAAGTAATTCAAACATGGTACTTAATGCAGTATAAAGATACATTTTATCTTAATTTTAGATTTTCATCCTAAAGAAATTTGGAAGATGTAAAAAATTCATGTCCTCATTTTTAATTCAGCCTTAGTTTCATACAAAATCTTTCCATTATCTTAGATGCATTTTTTTCTGGGCAACAGAATTGGAAGTGAGTACAATGTTCCATGCTTCTTATAAAGGGACAGCTCTCTTCTTAAAAAAAAAGTATGGAAAATACATTACTAATAAATAAGAATTTTACTCAAACTGTAAAAATAGTTTATAGAGATTCTTTCTCAAATTCTTCCTGGAACAAGGGTAATTAAACGTTCACATGCCATTAGGCATAATAAATGTGCAGAACATAACGGATAAACAAAGTCATATTTGTACCCAGGAAAACCTAAAGAGAATACAGTCTTTTTCCCTGAGAAGCCAACCACCAAATTAGAGACAGAAATGGAGAGCTAAATAATAAAAAATAAGATACAAGAATTTGATTTGGGAGATCTTTTCCTAGCAGGTCCCTTTTAGAATAAAAATGGTCATGAAATTAAAGGAAGAAAACCATAAAAATGTCACTAGTTTTAACATGTAAGTATGAGGACTGTGTTTACTTATTTAAGAAAGTTTGATAGTATTTATGAATGTGGGAGTGACCATGTGATTTGTTTTGTAATGTGTTTTGTACTTGTAGATGTTTCATATTAAAAGATTAAAACTTCTTTTGAAAGGTTTATTATTTTTCGACACTAGAATCCATTTGAAACAAACTTTTGTAATTTGACTTAATTGATGTTCCTATTGACAAAGGGACTTTACAATAACCAGTTATTTCCCTTATAGAGCAACCTGAGAAAAGCCATTGTTCAATGGGTTTATGGCTTTTGAGCATAGATAATTGATCATAAATCTTTAGGCAGCCCAGCTGGCTTTCCATATGACTATGGTAAAGCACCATATGGCCAGTAGCACTTATAGGAATCTCTTCCCCTCACAGACTAGAGATTGAAAATCTGTCACAGTAGCAGAAGCAAGCTGCTCTCAGTGGAAAATAAATAATAGTCTCATATAAAGTGAAGAGAAACACACTCACCAAAAAGTTGGAAGTTATTTTGTATGCCATTATTTTAAAAATAATATACGTATAATTGAAGAACCTAACAATACAAGAGATTTCACATTTAAATTTTTATGGCATGAATACAAACACTATGCTGGGCTTCTTTTGGTCCTAATCCCACCAGTAACATCAAGATTTGCTGCCTCCTTTCCTTTCTGTCTTCTGCATGTGAGCATCATTTTCTCAGATTTAGTCCATAGACTTAGAAACAATGATTTTCATATAGATTTTGTCTTACACACTAATATTTCCCTACTACAATGAGACCCCATCTCTTTGTATAGATTTAATTCAAATAAACTTAAGGTAAATTCACTTAAATATACTCTAATAAGCTTATTTGCAGACCTCATGAAAGGAAAAGAGCAGCCCTTAGTACACAGTGAGCAACAGTTTAAACAGAGGACAGAGACTTTCCTTAGATAACTAAGCTAATGGTTTTGAAGGAAGAGCTAGAAGGTAAAAAATACAAAAACATCAATGTCTTTAGGACTAAAGATGCAAGTTGCTTTGCCCTGGCAGCAATGTTTGAAAGCAGGCATCTAGGACATTAGAAAACCTTGCTCAAATCATCAGGGCTATGTTTTCAGTTCTATGTTTGCATTTTGGCATTTACCTTCCTCAGGGTAGAGCTCCTGGGCATGTGCACTCTTGGAAGAACAAGGAGTACTCACATGAAACTCTTCAGAGAAACTCTGGATGCACCCCTAGGGAAGAGCCTGCACACTCACACGTGTGAGCCTGAGAGCCTTTGGGGCCAACAACCAGAAGCCAGGGCGTGGTGTAGGCTGGAAGCACGGCAGGTCTAGGTCTCCACAGGGCCACTCTGGCACACACAGAGCCCAAGAATCCATGAATTTGAAATGATAATAGGCCCTTTACATTGTGAAAGCATAGCCTACGTGGCACAATATAGAATTAATTTCAAATATTTTGTTAATTTAATTAAAACTTTCAATTTTATTTATCAGCATCTAATTATGTGCAGACCTTAAAGCCTATAAGAATATTATCTTTAATATGATAAAACTGGTAACTAATTTTTTTCTTTTCTTGGGTTGGATATTACTGAGGAATTGATTATTATATTTTTAAATATTTTTAAATGTCTTTGGTTACAGCATCTTAGAAAAAATATTTGAAGTGGAAAATTTGTAGTTTGTGTTGTGAAGTTACATTATTTAAAGCCTGTGAACTCTTTAGACAATGATGTTTTAGGCCTTAAAACGTTTAGCAGATAGAGGATCAAAAATAATTTTGTCTTATATCTAACCAAATGATGTTGTAATTTCCTCATCTTTTAAATGAATAGCTATCTATTCACCTATTCACCTATCAAAGTTACGTACTGATGGTTCATATAGTATAAGAATATGCTGAGTAAAAGTACTTATTTTAATAAGTATTCAATCAAGCAAAATAACTCTCAAATCATTAAGTAAATATTTACTACACACTAGATAATTCCAAATGATGTCATTACATATTTCATGATAGTAACTACTTGTAAAGGAAACATAGTATACCAAGGTATTACCATATTGTTATGCAATATTCAAGGCTAATGTCAAGTTTAAAATCTAAAAATATTACATGAGCTTCAAAAGTACAGCTATATTAAGTCAAAAGTTTAACATAGATTAAAAGGAATGATTGTCCTCTCAATAAACCAGTTTGACTTAGTTTATTACAAAGTAGGTTTTGAAGGAAGAAAATACTTTGCTTTTTGAATTTATATCATCCAACCTGAATTTCATGTTATTTTAAAATATTTTGAATATTTGGATGAGCACAATTATAGGTATTTTAAAATTCAAGAGGAAAGACGCATTAGAGAGAAACTGTATTTTATACAGACAGTTCTGTCTAATTCACAATATATAAATTTTATTTGTTTATTATTTATTTATTTAGTATGGGGGTCAAAACTGGGTCTTTGAACTTGTAAGGCAGGAGTTTAAATGGCCCAGTATCTCCTTGGCCCCAGCTCAGTGGATAATTTTTAAATAGTAAAATAAGGATAAAGGAATTATTACCTCAAGTGAAAGTGAATAGAAAAACATGATTTTTTTTTACTTTAAATAAAAGATATTTGTAAAATTACAACTGAAAATCCATTTGTGTATCACAAATTGCAAGTACTGCCTTTAAAACCCAAAGATTGATTTTGAGTTTAGATAAAACGACTCTCCTATTAACATCTTCTGCCTTAAGCGAAAACATGTGTGCTATAAGTTGGCCGCCACCGGCCTAGTGTGACAACACTATTTCCTTGATTTTAAAACATTCCTGTTCTCTAAGCTAACAGAATTATTGGGTGTGTTAATCAGTATTCTTGTGAGAAACAGACCCGCTAGTACAGAAGTCTGAAGACCTAGGAAGCCAGGCTCCTGGAGTATGGTATCGCGGAGAACTTTGTGTGCTGCTGTTTGAGGCCAGAGATGCAAGGAAACAGCAGTAGACTTCAGTCAGAGACTGGAGCACCTCCAGCCAGACAGCCGATGACCTAAATCACAGCTTGTAGGGCAGAGGGAGTGAGCTGAGCTGTTCCTTCTCAAGGGTTGGGGCAGGATAGACAGAAGGGCTTCTCCTCCCTTTTGTTCTACCTAGACTCAGCGCATGGTTTGGCACCCGGTGACACTAAGAGGGCAATTTCTGAATCTACCAACTCAATAGCCAACCCTGACATGGGAAAATATAACATCCAAACTGTTAGATGTCAGATGTGCCAAATTTGTGGTCTCTCAACATTAAAGAATGTGCTTGCTGTGGTAGTGCAAGAGCTGAGGCAGGGGTCATAGGTTACATAAGTAAGGTCAAGGCTGACCTGCACTCAAGAGGATGGTGGTGGGAGAGACTGACACTGAAGAATGAATTAAGGAGCAAGCCAGGAAAAGTTTTATTGGAAGTAAAGGGGAGGAGGATCAGGATTTCCAAGAGGGCTCTCAAGTGGGTTGCATAAAGGCCCTTGATTACAGGTAGTTTATGCAGCAAAATCACAATGTGGGTATCGTAGAGGTCATACTATGAACCTCTAGGAACACAAGTATAACTGCTTAGATAATACTGATGGAGCTAGGAGCCCCAGTCACCCCCAGCGAGTATCGTTCCTATCTGGGCTCTCTAGACCAGGTGATCTGAAGGCCAGTCCAGTCCCCAGTTGCTGATCAGTGAAGCACACAGTCCTGGCTGTTGCTTTCTACGCAAGGCCTATCTCTGTTCAGATATTTCTCCAGCTCCAGTTCTGATGTCTTCACTCTCGTGCTGGCGTCCTTGAGGGCCCAGTCTCTCTTTAACTGTACCCTAATTTCCATCTAATTTAGCGACCTGTAATAATGTTATCCAGGAAACTCTGGGACACACCATCTGAGACACCAGGCTTACTCCAGCTAGCCCTTGGCCTATCAGTGCGGCTCGTCAAACTCACCAAGTCATTTTCTTTTCAAAACCAACTAAACAAAGTTTGTCCTTCAATTCAATGCTCCATGGAATTCATGTTTGGTGCAATTCTTTTTTTATCTAACATTAATGTATGAAAATCAAACAATAATTATACTAGCACCAATGATTACTAAGTGATGAATGAGCCCACTACAGGAAGCATGAATTTCTTAAAAATGAAATTTTTTACTTTAAATGAAATACTCCACAAATTATCGTTTATTATCACAGTCCCTGGAAAACTGGAAAAAGGCTGAGACAATGCAGCATTACAGAAAGTAGCACATATAATAAAAGTTTAGGATTATTTATAAGAGGATTTCCAACTATGTACTTGTAAAACAATTGAAATCTCATTACTGTTTAACAAAGATGTTGAAAACAATTTATTTGAGGAAAATGATTGTTTCTATAATTTCTTCATTGAATTAAACATAAGTAAACAAAACTTTATATTACATATATTAAATGACAGGTGTATACAAAGAAAATATGAGTGATATATTATGAAATTAAAAATTACTCATTGAATATATGGAGAGTATTTTAATAAATAGTTTATTATAGGCACAATTTTGGAATATTTTTAGATATTATTCAATGGAGATTTTTAAGTACTACAATGTAATAATTATTCTTCTTATATATTAAACAGTTATTTGCTTATAATAATTAGTTTAAATTGATAATTATACAATAATTGCAACAATTACACAAAGGCAAATCTTGCCACTAAAATATAACATTGGATAATAATATAAGAAACATTGTTTGATTTAATATAAAACAATTAGTGTTGGAAATGATTACTGTAAATGTGAAAATTTAAGTATTTGAGAAAATATCTCTTTTTAGTAAGTCAACAAATTACAAAATATTTTTGCAAGAAACCACTTGCAAATGATCTGTTCCAACTCTGGCACAGAATTAAGACTTCAAAAATGTATGAGCAATTGGATTTCCCAAGCTGTAGACACAGATCCCGAAGAGAGCCCGAACAAATTACTTCTGGAGAAGTGCTTCATGACATGCACAGGTGGTCCTAGAATCGCATCCCTAAAGAACTGATTGCACTGTGGAGTTGTGATAAAAGGTAATAAAAATGAAGGCAGCTTCAAATGATGCACTAGCTAGACAGTGTGTAATTATAAATGGTCTGTGGGGAAACCCTGAAAATTACTGGATTGTGCAGTGAAAGAACTCGTGCTTTTCCCATAGATTCTTCCTCCTGCTACCTCCACCTCCAGCTAATGCGTTATTCCACTTGCAGTTTCTTTGTATGATTCGCGCTCACTTAGGCACTTGGACCGCTATGGCATGTTTTCTTGGCTGGTGGCTCAAAGGCAGTGGTTCAAAGCTAAATGTAACAGCTCATTTTTCTTACTAATTTCTTTCCAGTATGAATTTCACTGTAACTAGTTCAAGGCTCTGTGTCCAAAACCTAGGTAGCACTCTCACTTCACTCCACACCCTCTCCACACTGTCTGTCAGGTTCTCACAGCGCCTCCTGCAATCCTCTTTCCTCTTGAGAAACAAGCCCTGTGTCATTCCTTGGAAGACTAAACACAATTTCCTTTTTCATATCTGTGTACTTGTTAGCCCATTCTCCATTTTGCTACTCCTCGGGTACTTACAAAATAGGACTCACTTTAAACATCATAGAAAGGGAGAGGGGCACTTCATTTCTTAAGTTCTTCCATCTTCCCTAACTTCAATTTTGTCCTCTGTTACTATTTCACACTCCTTCTTAGACTTAGTGATGCTGTTTGCATTATAAAATAATTAAATATTTCTTGATTTGACAATTGTGTGATGATGAATTATAAAATTATTAAAATAAGAAAATATGTTAGGTTACAGAAATAAAAGCTATTTTCTTTCTTTTTTTTTTTTTTTAATGATTTAGGACATGGTCTACAGAGTCTCCTTAGAGAGATCAGACTCCTAGTGATTCTCCTGTTTTCAGCCTCCCAAATGCTGGTATTATAGGCTTGCACCATCATGCCCAGTAGCAATAGTCTTCTCAGGGCACCCAAGGGGCAGGGATGGCAACGCATGCTGAAGATCGAACCCCAGGCGCTGCGCTCTGCCGAAGCAGGTGCTTTAGTCTGCGGAGCTATCTGGCCACAGAAGTTATCTTTCCTTGAGTATATGCCTTTGTACAAGTAGACTAATAAATGAAGAATGAGATTATATATGATTTATCATTCACCATGAATGTCATGTATAAAAGTTTTAAGTATTCTGTGAAATATTAAGAAAAAGTTCTCTGTCTTTTCAAGATTCAAACTATTTCTTGCCTTAAATGAATATGATTCAATAATGTCTAACTTTAAACTGTTGTCCCAGGTTAAAGTTAAGTGACATAGGTAATTTGCAGTAAGGTGTGGAGAATTGCTTTTTAATATTTCTTTCTTTAGTCTAGATTAGACTCCTAGAGAAGTTTGTACCCAATGCAATACTGTGGGCTTCCACTGTACCCAGCTCCATAGAAAAGGAATGTATCAACATATATATGAACTTTCCTGCTACATAATAATTGAGTCAATATATTAAACAGTACATTTCACATATTTGCTGCTACAGCTTTGTTTTTCTACTAGAAACAGGTAGTATCTCTCAATTGATAGGTCCTAGTGGATATATTTCTAATAGCTTTTAAAAGCAAGTATCTTTTTTTTTTAAGTAAGTATGTTTTTTATTTTTTTTAATTTATTTATTTTAAATTTGTTCTTCGGTTTTATTTTTATTTTTTATTATTTTATTTTATTTTATTTTTTTGTCTTTTTTGAGACAGGCTCTCACTATGCAGTTCAGGCTGGCCTTAAACTCACTTTGTAGCTCAGGCTGGTCTCAAACTCACAACAATCCTCCTGCCTCAGCCTCCCGAGTACTGGGATTACAGGCATGCGCCACCACGCCCAGCTCAGTATCTTTTTTAGAAAGAGAAGTGTAGGGTTAAGTAGGAGGTAGACTAACAGCTTCTAGAATAATGAAGAGTAATATTACAATTCTGGTATTATTGAGTTGTACAATTTTGACATACCAATCTAAAGCTATGTTTTAAGAGGAAAAAGCCTGATAGGTGCTGTGAAATGAGTCAACTTTGCATAAAAACATGGTAAAATGCTCTTTTTCTTCACTTTAAAAATATAGCTGGAAATCCCATTCAAGCCAGCTATACCTCTATTGGGAATTTTCCCAGAGGAACTGAAAACATCATATCATAGGGATATATGTGCACCTGTGTTTATAGCAGCAAAATTTGTGATAGCCAAATCTTGGAAACAACCAAGATGCCCATCACATAAGGAATGGTTGAAAAAGAGGTGGTGTTTTTATACAATGGAGTATCACTCAGCTGTAAAGAATGATAAACTCTAAACCTTCATATTTAAGTGGATGCCCCTTGAAGACATAAGCAAAATGAACCAGACCCATATGTGCAAATATTGTATAATCTCCCTAGTATAACTCAAAAGAAGAACTGCAAATCGAAATGTATAACACAATTAAAAGGAAAGCAAGAACTTGAAGATTGGACAGTGAGGAGAGGGCATGGAGAAATGCTGAGAAACATGACAGAGGCAAGACCATTCACTTTTACACACTAGATAGGTAAAACAATGATCCTGAAAAACATCAGGAGATTTTTGAAACTATCAGTTAAATGGAGGATTCTTACCCCAATTAACTATATGTATGCTGATACCTGTGAACGAAGCAACTGCACTGAATTTAACAAAGTGTACTAGAAGGGCCACACTCCAAAGTCCTGCCATTCTGGTCTTCTAAATATGTACTTCTTGTCATGATATACAAGCTAATACTATAGTACCCTTTTTTAAAGGGTTGTAAGTGAAAAATAAGATGAAAAATGTCAGAAGATAGTCCTGCTACAATGCTACTATGCTGTATATGGGTGCATTTCTAAATATCTATGCAAATATATATAAGTTTTCATTCCTATTTTTGTAATTTTATTTCTTTTTCATATTCTGTATGGATTCAGAGTTTAGTATCTCAATACTTGATGGAAAAATACATGTTCCGTGTTATTCCTATGACGTCTGATATTTAGACTAGTACTGTGGGTAAACTGAATAACATATGTTGCAGGGTAATAAACTTCTTTTCTGGAGGATTAACAACTTAAGTTTGCAGATCAAAAATTGGAGAAAAAGAAAGGCTGCAAGGTCAGCCAACATTTTGGCCCTAGCCTTTTAAGGTCAGTGAAGACTCAGGACATAGGAGAATTTGTACTGCAATATCATGTAATTCAGTAGTGCCCCAAATTTTCTGATGAAGGAGATTATGGGGCCACAGAGGAATGCGATTGATGATGTATAGTGTGTCTAAGGACAGTCACATGGAGAGAAAACTTTCTCTCAGGCTTTCAGAGAGAGCAAATTGGTCAAGCAACAGCCGTGACTAATCCACAAGGCTGATACTGACAAGGGATCTACAAAGTGCGGTACAGGGTTACAGGGTACTGAGGGTACCTGACTGACCTTATCTGATACAAAAGTTACATTTCTTGTTACATAGGTCTTGCTTTAACTCAGTCTTAAGCATCCAGCAGAAAAGTGTAAAAATGGAGATATATGAAGTCATATTAATATACTGAGCTGTGAATGGCTCAAGTCAATAACTTCTGTGGATAGGATAACCTGCCTCTATTGTGGACTGCTGATCTGTGTTGGATTGTTTTATTTAAAAAAAAAAAAATATATATATATATAATTGGCTATCCATGTTTTGAAAATCTGTAACATGTATTGTATGTTTCCCTGTTTATGCCTTTCTTTCTATTTGTTTTTGCTTCTAATTTTCACTCTTCAAGTTAAAATATAAATAAATAAATTTAAAAAATATAAGAGCCGGGTGTGGTGGCGCATGCCTGTAATCCCAGCACTAGGGAGGCTGAGGCAGGAGGATTGTTGTGAGTTCGAGACCAGCCTGAGCTACAAAGTGAGCTTAAGGCCAGCCTGAACTGCACAGTGAGACCCTGTCTCAAAAAAGACAAAAAAAGTAAAAAAATAAAAAATATAGCAGATTTACAAATACTGATATCAAAGCCACACATTTTAACTCCCAAGTTGGGAGATTTAACTTAGCTCAAAAACAAAAGCTACATCCACTTGTTTGGTTGGAAGCACAAAGCACATTCACATACCTGGAAACAACAGGTACTGCAATATTGTTTATAATGAAAAAGATGGAAGTAAATGAAATGTTGAAAACTGAGCCAGCAGTTTTTAAATATACAGTATTATTATTAGGCGTATTTTATGTTTGTCTTTTTGAGACAGGGTCTCACTATGCAGTTCAAGCTAGCCTTAAGCTCACTTTTGTAGCTCAGGCTGGTCTCAAACTCACAGCAATCCTCCTGCTTCAGCCTCCCAAATACTGGGATTACTATTAGGTGTATTAATGGTTAAAGAAAAATACAGTGGCTTGTTAAAAAAGAGCAGGTTACTCTGAGCATGGAGGCATGGAGGCAATATATATTGCTCATTACTCTGAGCAATGAGCATTATACAACTCAAATTGTTCTGAAAAAAACTAATGACTGAGGAAACATTAGATATCATAAAATACTAAAAGAAAAAAATATCTAAGCTACACAGAGAGGGAGAAAGGGCAGGGCAAGGAGGTGAAACAAGGCTGCCTCTGAAATGTTCTTATTTTTTATTATTTGCTTGTTTTTAATTTTGAAATGTTTATGTTTTTATTTATTTCCTTTACTCCAATTATTTTAAAGTATATCTTTTGACTATGCATCAAGTTATGTTATTATTCAAATGGAAAATATGATGTTTATGCAGTGTTGTATTTATGTATAGTATATTATCTGAAGTTAATATATAATATAGCATAATATATACATTAAATGAGTTCAATATATATAATATATAAATTATATATAATATATATATTAGATGAGTTCAATCTTACACCCAAGGTTAATGAAATGCCCCTTTCAAATGCAGATCCTATGTCTGAGTGTTCACTTTCACATAACACAGAGGAAATAAAAATGTTCTATGATCATCTTAGGGGAAAAATATATGTAAAATATAAAGAAAAATGTTTTTATTGACTTCTTGGTTATATCACTGTTCTTCTTGTAGCCATATCTGTTTTTGAAAATAAGTTTCACTCTTTACATCATGGCTTAGATTGTACATCAGCCAAAGACATTATTGTAATTTCTTACTGCCAGCAGTTATTTTCCAGAATTTAGAGATATGGTATACATCAGCGATACAGGTGAAAGTATAAGTATCGATTACCTGAAATAAATTTGAAGGGTGGTTGAATGTTGTGAAAGGTAGTTAATGGGCATTGAATCTGCTTAAATGTACTTTTCTGAAAAATTGTTCTGAAAAACTAATGAATGAAGAAAACCTTAGATATCATAAAATACTAAAGGAAAAAAATATCTAACAGCAGTGCTAGTAGAAAGAGGAAGGGTTGGAAATGAAGATGGCACCTCTAGTTCTTTTCTCTTTATGAAATGTATCATGTCTAGACATTTATATTCTACACAGAAAATCCTACTTTTATGTTTAGCAACTTTTCAAGTGATATCCAATACATTTTAAAAATACTTTTATGTTTATATCAGTTGGCCTCTCAGAAAGAAATAGATTAGTTATGTCTAAATTATGTAACGTCCAAGCAAACCAATGAGATATTCTTAGAGCTGCATGGAAGGTAAAGTAAAAATTTGAAGTAGAAAAACATAACATCCTGCATAGTTATCATATCTATATACACTGGTTTATTTTTAATTTTATAATTATGTCTATGGGTTCATAAAGTACAGCACTTGTAAGAAAAACTAATAGTGCACATTTAGTGCAACTGTTTAACCAAAATAATTTTTCATACAGCTTATTTTTCCTGTGAGATTACCTTCTTCGATGGTTTTAATTAACTTTTGCCACCCCCTTCTTTCACTCTTCTCTTTATTTATCAATTATTTCAGTTTTTTTTTAGTAACCACACCTTGTTACTAGAAATACAGATAGGATAACTATTGTTCTCAAGAAGATCATATTATATTAGAGAAACATACACATATAGGTAAATAATTGTAATTAATGTTGTATATACCATCTTACAGAAATATTAGAAGCTAAATAGTAGAAGAAACTGAAGAATATTAGAAAAGATTTCCGGTCATTTTGTTGATGCATGTTAATGGGTTTGTCTAGGATAATATATACCAGTTGGAGAAAGGAACTATGGAGTAGTGTTTCTAATCAGCTGTGCTGTTCATGATTTAAACTGTATGAATTCTTTGCTATGGGGCTGCCTTGTATAATGTAGGACATTAAGCAACATCCATTAACTTTTTAAATAAATAACAATAGAATTTTGTTTATGTAGCGGTTGATACATTGTGTCAACTTGGGCGGAAGACTCCGGGGCTCAGCTCCGGCTGGTGGGTGTCTCCGCCCTGGGGCACAGTTGGTTCCACCCAGAGTGACTCAGCACAAAGAGAACATATAAAGGGGCTGAGAAAGTAGTCCATGTTCCACTTCCACTTGGAGGACCTTCGATGTTTTCGTGGGGCTTGGACTTTATGGCCTGGATCGCAGCGCAGACTCTTTGGCCTCCAGCTTGGATCCTTCACTTGCATCGCGGACTCTTCAGCGTCCATCACACTCTTCAGCCTTGCATCTCAGACCCATTAGGTGACTGATTAGAGACTTGCACGGAGCACAGCAGTGAGCTTCAGACCTTAGGACTGAATTCTTCCGCCTGGGGTGTGGAAACGCCTTCTGCACGCTCCCTCATCTGACCCTGTGGCTGACTGTTGTAAGCCAGTCTTGTAATGCCTTATATGTTGTTCATCTTGTGTTAATATCTGTTCCTTATATCTGTTCCTCTGACCAATACAGCTTACAGCAGCAATCACTTATTTGCTAACAACCAATGTTGTTAATATCTCCAGATATTATCAAATTTATCAGTGGAGAGAAATGGACATCTGCTGAAGTACAAAAAAAGCTAGATCATGAAAATCCAGGTCAATGCATGCAAATACCTCAGGCTATGGCCTAATAAGCAAATATGAAATCTTTCATAATCAGAGGAAATTCAAAAATCAAAAAGAATGACAAAAAACATCACTGCACAGCTTTGAAAATCATACAATTACTCCAGAAGCAGTTTATAGGAACAAAATTTGTAATGTGAATACAGACAGAAATGTGACCCATTTTTGCTGAGTGCTATTTAAATCTCATCCCTCTACTACTATGGTAACTGTGGTGATTCTTCCAGAGTTGATCAAACTTTAAGGACCAGCATTCAAGTAGTTAAAAAGATGACTTAGAGAAATATGTATGTCTCAGCTACTCTTCTCTTATTGCTGGGACAAATACCCAACCCTCAAAATGAAGTAGGGAAAGGTGTATTTAGCTCACAGTGATTGGAGGTTTCAGGCCATACTCAGCTTGCTCCAAGGCAGAGAGAAACACGGCAGAGGGCAGCAGCTCATGGAGCAGAAGGCAGCAAAACAGCAAGAGCAAAAGGGAGATGGAACAGCAGCAATGGCTACCGAGAGCATGTCTGTCTCTCTTACATTACATTCAGGTTGTCTACCACAGGCTGGGTGTAGCACTCAAAATCCATAATCCCAGCAATACTCAGATCCATAATAGCAGAAGATCATGAGTTAGTCACAAACTCTAGAAGTCTGGCTCACAACTGTATGAGGCATTAGGGGGAAAACTGCACACAAACTATAACAATGTATGATGTCACATCCAGAAGCATTTCCAGGGGAGTTGACTTAACAATGTGTGCATGGGGAAAATGAATAGCTATGCTTGACTAAGGTTGCAGTGTGGTTGGAGAAAAATGCATTACTGCCTGAGGATGTGGGTATGCTCAGTGGACATGGCAAAAGATCACTATCCATGTATTCTTACCAGTCCTAAATATGTGCACATGTTCAAGAAGAGCCAGGTGGTTTTAGGGAAGACACGAGAAGGGACTCAACTTTGAATACATTCTAATACAGGTATTGTTAGTAGAATATCAATCATTTACTGGTTCACAAAGTTTAGGATATTCTTAATGGAAACACTGGCTCACTGCTTAACTAGGCATACTCTGCCTCATAAGCCAAAGGAAAATAATAAAAAAAAAATGTTGGAGTCAGATAGAAAGACGAGTCAGCATTAATGTACATCATTCACTGTTGACTTCTCATCTGAAACAAAGAGAGTTGGATAACAGCAAATTACCTCCAGAGTAAACTATTCCCAGTGCAATGCTCTTCATATGTGATTGTGAAAAAAGGGACTTCATGTTAAATGAAGTATGAGATCCATGTTCTGTTAGCAGATTGGAGTTAGAAGTAATGCTTAAGGAAATAATGCATGTCAAAGAATGTTTTAAGAAAGAATACCACAAGTACACAAAAAGAAATGAAGATCATTAACAATAATAATACACAAAGTTCTAATACATGCTTTTGTTATTTCTGATTTTGCTATTAGAAAACAAAATTATATTATTGCACTTTTTATTATAAGAATAAAGATAAGAGAATAACCTATAAAAATGATACAGAATTTCAAAACATGTTGATAGGAATTTAACAATGGTTATTATACTATGTTTGTTATCTTTGACATAGATGTTTGTGTTAACAGATATAGGCATGCAAGACTGATCAAACAATTAAACATAAATCATTCCTTTCAATAAATAAATATAATTTAGTTGTACAATTATCTATCTATCTATCTATCTATCTATCTATCTATCTATCTATATATATATTTCTCCTTCTTTCTTCTTTTTCTCCATTACCCCATCCCAGTTTTTCATTTTTTTTGAGCAGTTTCTTTTCCTTTAATGATATCTGTTATGCCTTTTGATTTTACATACTTTTCAGGTATCTGCACGGGTGAAGCAATGCTATTTTCCACAAGTGAGTCTGATTTATTTCACTTATGACATTTGTTTATGTATAACAGCCTTGAGTTCATCCTTCTTTATACCTGAATACTTCTTCATTGTAAAAATATCCCACCTTTTTTATCCATTCCTCAGTTAATGGACATTTGTGTTGTTTCTAAGATTTACAAATTGCACTGCTATAAATGTGGGTATTGATATATTACTGTGGTGTGATGTTTTCAATTTTTCTGGAAAAAATACCTTGAAAGGGAAAAGCTGAGGTCAATAGGATTCCTAATTTCAGTTTTTTGAAGAGTCTTCACACTGATATCCATTGTGGTTGACCAGTCTACACTCCCACTAAAAATTAGTTATATATCATGACCAAGTGGAATTCATCCAAGGAACACAGGGATGGTTCAACATATGCAAATCAATAGGTTAATATATGCTATCTACAGAACCAAATGCAAAAATCACATGATCAATTGAATATATACAGAAATATCTTTTGATAAAGTCCAACACTCATTCATGCTAAAAAAAAAAATACAGAAAATGGGAATACATGATGTTTACATCAATCTGAAAAAACCCATCTATGACAAACCCACAGCCAGCATCACATTAACTGCACCAAACTGAAAGCTTTTACTTGAAAACCAGGAGGGAGACAAGCATATCTACTATCATCACTTCAAATGATAGTTAGAGCTATTAGGCAAGAGAAAGCAATATAAAATATAAGGGTAGGAAGTGAAGAAGTGAAATTATCATTATTTGCAGATGACATGATACTTTATACAGAAGACTCAAAAAACTCCAAAAGACTTCTAGACTTAATAACCAGATTCAGTGCAAAAATGATAACACTGCACAATTGTGTTTATGATATTTATAGAAATAATGGTAATAGGAGAACAAATGGGAAAGAAGGGAACCTACATTGTAGGCAAGATACTATATTTTACCAGAAATAAATCCATAATAATTGGAAGTAAATATTGAAAAATCAAAATGTTACATAATAGCATAAAATTTTATTAAACCAAATTAATTCTATATATCTACAGTACAACTCGGCGAATATCAGTAGCAACATACTTGAAATTTGCTAAAAAGTTAGAACTCAAACATTTGCACCATAATAACAAGAAGGAAAAACTCAAAGAAAATAAAATAATAAGTATAGTTTTGTTAGATTGATTGTGGTAGTGATTTTGTATCATATACAGATATCATACACCGAGTTATATGTCTTAAACATATACAAACTTTTTGTCAAATACGACTTACTTAATAAGGCTGTGAGACAACATGAAGATTTACAGAAAATACATGATACAATTCATCTTAGATGCAACATACCTCCTCATGTAATGCAAAAGAAGGCAATAATTGAGAGTCAGACAACAGATTTAGGGAAATAAAATTTCAAAAGATTAAATGAAAATACAATCTAGATTTACTTAAATGTACCTGGTCTAAGCATACAAAACAAGACTGAGAGGTTGTCACATGAGATAATACATCAGGAAGCTATTGTATGCTAAGTATAAGAAACATCTTTTAGACTAAAAACAAATGGATTGAAAGTACATTGATGGAAAGTAAATTTCTTGCAAATATTTTCATAAGAATTCTGGAATTTCTTGAATGTAATATAGATCTCTTTCATATAAATAAAAGCAAACATAAAAGAAAAATCTGTCTACATGGAGAAAATCAAAGTTCTTCTAGTGACTGTTGATAAGTAAACATATTTATAAAATATTCCAATAGCCTGTAGATCACCTTACCAAAGTGATAAAATACACATAAATCTCCCATTCTAAACTTTGCTAAGTGTGTATTTCTGTGGCATAAAGTACATCCGCAGTTTTGAACAATCTCCAGGACTTTTCATCTTCTAAAAATGAAACTCTGTGCCCAGACAATGTTTCTTATCCATTTCCTTAGTCCTCAGCCACCACCCTTTTACTTTCTGTTCCTAAAGGACCACACAGTATCTGTCCTTTGTACTCTTGGAACTATTTTAGTCAGTGTACTGTCCTTTCGGTTGACCAATACAGTAGCATGTGACAGGAAGCTGTTAAAGTTGAGTAATATTCCATACATTTATGTACTGTATATTCCCTCCCACATCAAGGGCTTCCTAGCTTGCATCCCCTTCTTAGCTATTGTAATAATGCTACCATGAAATTGAGAGAGAAAATCATTTTTTGATTGTTTTTGATTTTTTGATTGTTTTGCATATAAGATTGTTGAGCTATCTGGGATTCATTTTACTCATTTGTTTATGGAGAACCTCGATAATGTTTTCCAAAGGAGCTGCATTATTTTGCATTCTGATTGACAATGCATGGGAGTTCCAGTTTCTTCACGTGCTCTCTCACTCTTTCTTTCTTTCTTTCTTTCTTTCTTTCTTTCTTTCTTTCTTTCTTTCTTTCTTTCTTTCTTGCTTGCTTGCTTGCTTGCTTGCTTGCTTGCTTGCTTGCTTGCTTGCTTGTATTTTAAGGAAAGGTCTACACAGTGTTCAGGGACTATATCAGACTCATAGTGATCCGCTGTTTACAGCTTCCCAAGAACTAGGATTATGGACACACACGCCCAGTCTCAATTGCTGTCTCAGTGTTCTCTGGGGGCAGGGCTGGCATGGCAGGCCTGAGGATTGAAACCCTGGCCCCTGCACCTGCTTGCAGATGCTTTAATTAGCTGAGGTATCTGGCTGGCCTTTTTACTTGCTTGTTTGCTTGCTTGCTTTGCTTTGCTTTACTTTTCCTTGCCTTTTCTATCTCCCTACCTCTCCCTTCCCCTCCCCTCCCCTCTCTTCCCGTCCCCTCTCCTGTTTTCTTCTCTTCCCTTCTTTCTTGTCCTTTTCTCTCCTCCCTTGTCCTCCAGTCATCTCTTCTGTTATGCTCTTTCTCTTTCAATCACTCTTTTCTTATAATAGTCGAAATTGTGATGGATGAGAGATGCTAATCTTATACTGCCTCTTTTTTGTGCCTTTTTCTGGTGATTAGTGAAGTTGAGCATCTTTTCATACAGTACTTTGTCATTTTCATATCATCTTACAGAAATGTCTACTTTTTTCTGCTCATTTTAAATTCAGATTGTTTTTGTTTTGTTATTTTAATAATTAGTTTATTTTTCCCTAGGAATGCCTAAGCCATATAACATAGTAGATGATTCAGAAATCATATAGTAACTGAGAACAACTAAGCCTTTTTGTAATACTATAGACTTTATTTTATTATTCTAACTTCATTGAGTTTTCATAAAAGAATATCATCACAAGTTGCTTATATCAATTTTATTCTTTGGAAAATTAATGCCATACATATATTTCATCATAAAATTTTTTCAAATAAGTAACCATATTGAAATATAATTCTTTGAAAATATATATCATATTAAGGTGAATTTTTTTCTCTTAGATTCCTTTGATTAGCTATACTTTCAAATGAACAAAAATTAGAATAAATTATAATTTCTCAAAAAGCTACATCAAATTGAATTTTTCCTCATAAATAGTTTTGATTTTTAACTCTTTGAGAATGGATTCTTTAAAAGACACAATTAATGTAGAGGAGTTTATAAATATTTATAATCCCCCAAAATATCACAGAATTAGAAGGCATGCATCACATACATTTATCTTAAACTAGATTGCTAACTATGGTACACATAGTGGCTGAATCTAGAAGATCTGTCCCAGTGAACAGGGAAACCACTGAAAACATCTCATTTGGAATGAAACTATAAATATCTATGATACTTTATTGTCTATTTTTTTGCTCTGAGTATTGTGTGTGTAGGTACTACACAGAGGGTAGAGTTTTTAGAGCATCTTTGGCAACATCACTTATGGAAGACAATATTTTTAGTACATCAATTCATATTCAGAGAAAATTTATCATTTACATTTATATGTACTACTTATGCATAATGTTAGATAGTTCTATGAAATATTATGTTCATATTCAATATTGTGTCTTCATTATTTCAATAATAGTTTATCAGATTGCCTCTTTCTCTTTCCTTCCCAAAGTTGTGTTTCTAGGCCTTCATATTATAAGATAAACAGAATGAAACATATGCTATGTGACAAAACATAGTGACAAAAATAATGGAAAGAAATGAATTCAAAACCTTTTCACTTTTATAATATTGATGATGTATATATTGATTGATTCTTCAGTGTACATTTGTGTATAATTGTGAAATTTTTTTCAAGTGTGCTAAACCAAATGAGTTCTCTTTACATAGAATTTTTCTTTCCATAATTATTTAATGTTTTTCAAAGGAAACAAATAATATTTATTATTAGCAACTCACTTTCCTAAGTATTTTAAATATTTATATAATTCAATATACCTTCCTGGAAGAATTGTCAGTAATTGATGGAAGTTTACAATATTTACAATTGTAAATATCCATTAATATAAGCATATAATAAACACAGGTTGATTTAATATTCTGAATAAAGCAGATGTATCAGAACCATTTAAATATTTCCATATTAAAGAACGTAATCAGTCAGCAGTTTAGAAACTCTTTCTCACACTTTCAAAACGCCGGTATTCACTCTAGCCCTGAGGAAGCTACATAGTGACGCGCAAAGCGGCAAAGTCTGTGTGACTATCTTCAAGCTGAGTCTGTATGTTCTCAGCGTTGCAGCCCCATCTTGAAACTGGAGCTGAAATAGCAGAGCTCACAAACTCTGTTTAACTGAAATTTGAGTTATTTCTTATTAATAAAGAAAATACAACAAACATAATTGTCATAGGTATACAAATATGTTATTTTTTTAAGTTTTGGACATAATCAGATGTGCCTATAATGTCAACTTTTGACTTTGACTAAACATGTTAAGGCCTTATGACTATTTCTTCCAATGTGATGAATTAGATTATGAGTTTTTATATAATAGTAAAATCATCCCAATTACTTGAGGACTGATTATAAGGAGTAGTTTTGAAGCAGGAAATAACCACTGATTTGGGCTGGGGATATAGCTCAGTGGTCTGAGCCCTCCTGGCAAGTGCAAGGACCTGTGTGCAGTTCTCAGAACCATGAGCCATGCAGCTGTGCCAGCCGCTGAGGCGGGTCTAGCGCCTCTCACCTGCAAGCCCAGCCAGGCAGGAGGATTGCTATGTGTCCAAGAGTGGAGTGAGGCCCTGTGCCAAATAAATATATAAATCTTAATAAAAAATGAAGTAACTACTGATTTAGAGCTAAAGGGTGAGTGGTTTAAAATATTTCATATCAGAGATGGTCTCATATTTACTGAATCATTTACTTAGAATTGAATTGTTTCAGATTCCATTGAAATAGATGAAATAGTTCTAGTTGAAAGCAAGACATTACCTATTTATCATTATAATGATCTATATATTTATATCAATGGAAGTTAATCAGCATTATTATTAAAAGCCATCATTTGTTATAGACTACAAGCTATTGGTGAATATTAAATTATGCAATGAAAGAATCTTATAAAGTAATATAAGCTAATTTGATGTAGTTCAGTTTTATTTTTTATTTTTTTTAATTTATTTTTTATTTTATTGAAGTACAAATATCAATCAGACAGTTTTAAGACACCTTAACAAGACAGATTCAATAAATTAATACATTGCAAACTGTTTTCATGTTTTGGTATTGTACAAGGTGCATACATGATATTATATTTACAGACAATATTATAGCAGATGTCTCTTATCAGTAAATTAAGAGTGTAGCTGCTTACTTTTTTTATTTTTTATACCTGAATTATATCAAAAATTCAATAATTATTTGCCTAGTGGATGACCATAGTACTAGAAGCCAACATAATATCCTGTCCAACCACCATTAGTGCAAATCTTGCTTCTCATAGGATTATGTAGAAGCACAGCCTAATCTATCCCAATTGTACTTTCTATACACACACATCATGATTTTTTCTTTCCATACCACATCCTTTGTCTACACCTGTCAAAAGTGGGCACTCCATTGACATTCAACTAACTTAGGTGCTTGAACATGACACCACAATCCAACATAGTCCAGCATTCCACAACAATAGTGAGTTATTCAAAGAAGTTGTGGACCATAGCCATTTATGGCTCAGCTTAATATTATGGCCCCGCGATGTATACTTCATTTTTATACTTTTCTGCTGGACAGTTAAGACCTAGATAGAGCAAGACTTATATACCAACACATGTACTTTATATTTCTTATGTGGTCAGTGAAGTCCCCTCAGGGTTTATCTTGTAGTCCTGTATGTTATTCTGTAGATCCTTTGTGTCATCCATGTGGATGAGTCATGGCCAATGCTTGACCAGTTTGCTCTCTGTGAGAGCCTGAGAGAAAGTTTTCTCTCCATGTGACTCTCCCCAGGCACACTATAGAACTTCAGTCTCTTTCATCTGTGGCTCCATAATCTCCTTGTTCAGAAAATTTGGAACTCAACTGAGTTTCATGATATTGCAGTACAGGTTCTCCTACGTCCTGAGTCTTCGCTGACCTTGAAAGGCTAGGGCCAAAATGTTGGCTGGCCTTGTGGCTCTTCTATTTCTCCAACTCTGATTTGTGAACTTAGGTTGCTAAGCATCCAGAAGAAAAGCTGATCAATATCCTGGAGCATATGCCATTCACTTTGCCTTATCTGACTCAATATCATATAGTCTCCCTAATATAACAAGCTTTTCGCTTGTTATATTAGGGAGACTATATGATACTTACAAATGTGTGTCTGGTTTATTTCACTTATGAGTATATGTTCAAGTGGCATCCACTTCAGCATAAACGCTTCAAACTTATCATTATTAATAACTGAGTAATACTCCATTATATAGAAATACCACATCTTTTTCAGCCATTCCTCATGTGATGGACACCTTGGTTGTTTCCAAGATTTTGCCTTCACACATTGCACTGCTATAAACATAGGTACACATATATCTGTATGATACAATGTTTTCAGTTCCTCTGGGAAAATTCCCAGTAGGGGGATAGCCGGCTTGAATGGGATTTCTAGTCCTACTCTTTTGAGGAGTCTCCACACTGACCTCCACAATGGTTGTACCAGTCTACATTCCCACCAGCAGTGGAGTGTAGTTCAGCTTTAGAATGCTCACTTACTTAAGGTTACCACTATGCATAAAAAGAGCTAAAATAGAGAGGACTGATGGTGATTACTTGACTGGAAAAACATAACATTAATTTTCAAAATTACATTCATACATACTACTAATGCATAAATGTCTTTAGATAGTTATATGAAATATTATGTTCATATTCAATATTGTATCTTCATTATTTCAGTTTATGGATGGATCAGCTCATTAAGCATAAATTGAAAAAATAAAACAATTGCTTTGGCTTTGAAGTAGAATATAATTGTATTTATATTCTGGAGAATAGGGCTGGATTCTATCAAAGGTTTGTGCTTCATGAGTCTTGGTTCTCAAGGTACCCAGTGAGCAAGCTAAGCTTGTACTCAAACTGCTGCATACTTTGACAAGGAAAATCTGTTTTTAACTTCTGGTCTCCATTGATCACCAAAGTCAGGTAAACATACCTGGCTCACTTCTCTAACATATTTAGGTGCAGAGTCAATTATGCATTGTGGTTTTAAATGTGCAATAATTTATAGAATGGATTATACCCAAGTATTCTCTCAGTAGGAAAATTTGTTTTATCTATACAGTTCTTTGCCTTAATAAATATGTATTTTAAATATAAGCAAACTTCAAATTTGCATATCTTTAAACTGTGTAGAAAACAAATACAAAATTTGTGGAGCTTGTATTATGTGTACTTAAGGTAAGAAATAAGTTTTAAATAAACCCATAATATTTTTTAAAAACTATTGAAGCAGATATTCTTTTGGGGTTATCTTCATAATATATTCACATAGAAAGGAAAAAGCCAGGACCTCCACAACAGCACACTCAGCCATCTTCAGCTAATGAAATACTGAAGACAAATGGAGTGCTTTATAATTTAGGAAGTACATCTTTGCAACTTTCAACTTCACTTTTACTATCAGTGAAAAGAATATGTTGGTTCTCTGTACGAATGAGGATTAAAGTGCTTCAGTAATGTTCCAGGGCTCAAGGCAAATAGGGCTAGATTCTGTGAAAGGATGTTACATGCCATATTTTAAGAGAGCTGTACAATTTCTAGGGAGCAAGTAAAGGACTGAAAAGCAATAATAATAAAACTAGGAAAGCTGATTCCTCCAAATCAGCCCAGGTTGATATCAAGGCAGAAGAATGTGTTGTTTTTGTGATCATGGTTCAATGTACCACAACGAAGCCAAGCTTGAAGAGCCATCCTCCAAATTGCCTTGTGCCAAGGGAAGCCTAGACTCTTCTAGAGCCACTGCCGTTTGGTTTGAGTGGAGAGTTACTTTGCCAGACTTCTCCTATGAAATGTCCAGGTTTTCCTTCAGTTGTGCCAGATTCTAAGATTCAAGGAGTTGGACACATGACTCTTAGCTGTACCAGACAGGAGAAGCTGGAGGGCTCGTGCAGAGTGACGCATGCCCGCACGATCAGCCATCCGGGATACACTATTCCGGAACTCGCTGTGACTTGGGGAACCTCTTTGTCCTTCTACCAGTCTCAACCTGAGCTCTGCTCTCAGTGGGGAGAAAGAGAGATCCAGAGTGTTTGACTTCTTGCAGCAAAGAGGATGATATTTTATAATTATGTGATATTTTAAGACAACAGGTTCTACATTCTGTCTTCTGCCAAAAACCAATTGCTTAGGAAAAATTATGAATTCTATAAGCATAAATATGTACTGCAAAGGGATAACCTTCTTCGTCAATTGGTGAACAGAGTAGGTTATCTAACAATGCTGATCTACAGTACTTATTAAAATAATATATAAATATATTATGTATAATGAAATTAAAATATGCATATTTAATTTTAAAGAGAGTAGTGCTAATGAAAAATTATTCCAATAACAAAAATATAAGATAGGAATCATAAATGTAGTATGTTCTTTGACTTGATTTTTTATCATAGCTTAATAATTTTATAATGACATTTACAGTTTATGGAGATACTTATAAACTGTGGAATTAAATGAAAGCATGAAAAAGTATATGAGTGGCAAGGACCCAATATATTAATTAATTCTTGAAAAATATTATCTATCATAAATTGAATTAAAATTTGACATCTTTCAAAAATATATAGAATATTGGCATTCTCAGGTTTCTTTCTGAAAACTGTATCAGAGCAAAATGTAATGGCAAGAAACTACTGAGAACACTGCAGTGTTTATTAAAACCAAGATATATTTCATGATAACATATACATAATTATTTTAAGTGAAATGCTGTAAAAGTGCTAGCTGTGTATTGGTCTTGGATCAGAGTGGACATGGTTGGACAAATACCTACTGAGTCACTGTGTTCATCCTTCTGCTAGAGCAAGATCTGCCTCCATCCCAGGAGAGAAGAGTTAGCACTTCATCATTGCCAAGAAAGCACAGGCAACTTTTTAGGGTGCATAAGAGAAACCTAGTTAGAGCCAAGTCAATATAGTGTTTGACTTCAATCCAATAAACCCAGAAAAAAAATAAATGTGCTTCTGTCATTCCAACTACACTGATCCTGGCAACCACACTCTGTTCTAGCTGGAACATTTGCAAAATCTTATCAAGAAAACTATCCAGTAACGATATATTGTGCTTCTATTTATGGAAAGAAAGTAGAAGGAAATATTGTAAAGCAAAATATATTAGGATGAATATATTCCTGGAATAATAAGTTGGAAGTACAGAAAACGTGAAACCACAAAAGATAAATATTTCTGCAAAAGATGAACTATCTATTCCATTTGCTAGTAGAACAACGAGGTCTTCAGCTTATGCACATGGGAACATAATAAATCCTAAGTGATGAGAATGAACAGTAGGAGATGGAGGGCTTTATAGTGATGCTGTGAGCAATATCAATACAAGCTGTTTAATATTTAAGTCCTCTTCCAAGTACAAAGATCTATTATCGTACAACTTATCACTACTTAATAGTGGATCACGAAGTTGGTTAACTGTTTAGGATCACTGCATGCACTCATCTCTGTTCACACATCTCCAGCTCCTTTTGCTGTTTTTTTTTTTTTTTTGTTTGTTTGTTTTTGCTTTTGTTTTCATCCTGGTTTTTAAAATGAGATGACCTGGCTCTATGTGGATTTTGGTTCACCATGTGTGGACTTATGAGTGGCATTATTTAAAAAAATGTTGATTACCTATAAATCCTAAAAATATTAATGTCCTTTTCATGTATTTAGTACAGAGGCTGCAGGGTCTCCCCACACAGATCAGACTTGTAGTGATCTTTCTGCTTTCAGTCTCCCAAATACTGGGATGACAGGAGCATGCAGCTGTGGCCAGTCTCAGTTGCCCTCTCAGTGTGCCCTGGGGTTGGGGCTGTCATGACACACTGGGAATCGAATCCCAGTTCCTGAGCCTGCACAAACAGGTACCTTAGTCTGCTGAGCTATCTGGCTGGTCCTATTAATGTCTATAGCTTGAGAACACCTCCACCTATTTTTGGTATTGAAGGTTCAACTCAGGTCCTTTCCATCCACTGTACTACATTTGAAGGTTTTTTTTTTTAACCTTTGACACTTTGACTTAGCCATATCTGGCTAAGCTGCCTACTGAGGCTGGGCTTTGTGATCTTTCAGCCTCTGTTCCCAGATATGTGCCACTATGTTTGGTATTATATTTTCCTGATAAATGTTATAACTGGAAACATTGGTGGCAACTAATTTACAGTGTTCTCATGAAGGCCTCTGTTGTGGAGACTACTGAGTTTTACATCTATTTCTTTGTGTATACTAACTCTTGAATCACAATGGCAATGGCTTTCTACTATCAATCATGCTATTATTTATTTTTTTAAGGTTTGCATTGCTTTACATAAGCTTAACGGCATTGGCAAAAACTCAAGTTTGAAAATTCCATCTCTGCGTTTGAACTCCTTCATGATTTCATTCAGGAAACTTCTTCTTTCTTACTTTGTGTCATCTCATTGAGATGAAAGATGTGTAGGTGGCTTGCTAACAACTTTATGCTAGCAAATCTATAGTACCTTCTATAATTTTTAAGTTCTGGAATTGTACCTATTTACCTCAATCATATTTTGATTTTCTATCATGTATGAAGAGCTAGTTCAAAATGTATACATGTCAGTACATTATTTATATATTTATCTATCTATCTCTTTATTTAGCTATGGTTCCTTTTTTGTGTGTTGGCATTCATGACTTAAGCCACACACTGGCAAGTACTACCCATAGGTGACCTCTATATCTTTTACCTTTTCTTCAGTCAATACATACATGATCTACCACTAATGTCTTAAAGTTCTATATCTATATCTCTTTTGAATCTCTTTATTTGTTGGCTTGCCCACTCTCTGCCCTGCAACTCAAACTGCTTCCCTATTTTTAGTTTATGACAGCATTCAAATAAATTGCATAGCAAGAGTGGCTTGTACTGGCATCTTCTCCTTCTGTTTTTCTTTAGTTTTTGCTAAATATTAGCTGGAGTGATATTCAAATAAACAAGTATATGTATGTAAGTCCTATCTGTAAAAAACTAACATTTTTTCAATTCTATTAAAATAAAAATTGAAACTCTTGAACATGTCTTTCATAGTCCCAGATGACCTGGGTCTGGTTAATCTATCCTATTCTTCTCTTAGCACTCTGTACTCAAGGAATTGCATCCTTATTTAAATCCCATTCATTCACAGAAGTTCTTCAGCTCTGGGTCTTATAGACAGCTAAGGTAGACGGAAACGAACTGGCAGGAGCCAGGGAGACAGTTGAGTAGAATAAGAGCTTCCCTGGCAAGGACAAGGACCTGAGTTCAATCCCCAGTTCTGCCAATAAATGAATGAATGAATGAATGAATGAATGAATGAATGAATGAAATGAACAGGCAGTGAGAGGGAAGTGTGTGCAAAAGATGAGACACACCATTTGACATGTGACTGGGGTGGATGGAAGTAAATCTGAAGGGAGCCATGAAGACTCGATAGCCTGCCCTGGAAACCTCTCTCAACATAAACTGCAGATGATACTGTGATCAGCACCCAGCTGGGCATTAGATGGATGCATAGGTGGGGACCAGAATACCTGGATACTTCCATGCCTTTCCAGGAATGCCTTTGTTCTTTCTACCATTAGAAGTTACAGATAAGATAATGATAATGATGCTCACCATATACCCTTTGCGTGTGCCATGATTCCTATGGGACCAGTATTATCTCAGTAACCATACTTTTAGTCCTTTAAGTTGAGTGTGGTTTGACCCATAGCTATGCCAGGTTGTGATCCTGTAAAAAATGCCCCTGGAAAAGGGGCTCAGCAGCCACTTTCTTGGTACCCCTCCTGGAAATCCCAGAGCTATTCTTATTTTTATTATCAATAAATCTCTTCTAACATCCTTCTTTGACTCCTGACTTCACTCTTTGATATTATGAGATCACAGACTCAGCACAGACATTTTCTCCAAATATTTCTATTGCTTGGACACTTCTTCTCTTATCATATAAATAATACCTACTTCACATTTAGTTCTTAAGTATTATTTCCTCTTAGAAATGTTCATTGAATTTTCTGTGTTAAGTTACAAGTTCCTGACACTTCAGATTCTTTCTACTTATGGCACTCCTATCTGTATATTCTAATATCTTTAATCCTTATTAGACTACATGTATTTGGAAGATAAGAATAAGGCCTATTTTATTGATCACTTACATCAAACAATTACCTGAGTACTACTTAACCTGTTAGTCATTCACTACTTTGCAATGAAAAATCTATTGTAAAATTGCAGAATCTAATAGAAATAAAAATAAAATCATGAAGACTGTAGTCAACACTAAAATATGGTGCCAGCACAACCGTAACAGTTCCAAGAACATTGGAGAAGTATGAAGAAATGAATAGTTGGGATCAACATTCTAGATCAGAAGTCCAGAAGCATTAAGAACATTCAGACTTATTGGGATTCTATTAGTCAGAAGGTTGTGAGGATGCCAAGGAGCTTGCAAAATATTCCAAGTGATATGAAACATGGAAAACAACTAAATATTTGAGAAAATGCAGGTCTACAATATTGTGTTGAACAAATGTGCCCACCTAAACTAAGATGTCTTTGGGGTTGGTAAGGTCTGGAAGACATGCTATACTCAAAGTTAAGATAAATGATGCTTCAAATAAATAAGCTTTAATGCTACATCATTCAGTAATTTGATATCTTTAATTTCCTTCAAGTTATACCAATTTTCATAACCTGCTATCACCAGCTGGAACCCTAGGAAATACCCCCACAAGTACATACAACGTTTTGGCTGTGCAAAATCATTACTGCCCTTGTATAATAGCAGAATGGAGCAAAATAAGTCAATGAACAAATAAAAGCATTGCATAGCTCTCGATAGTCAGGAATACTTCTCAGTGGAATAAACACTTCCACTAGCAAGAACAAGAGCCTGAGGTCAATCCCTGGTTCTGGCAAAATAAAATAGTTGGGAAATACTGCATACATTAATAAAGAATACACAGAGGAACCAAGGAATAAATGAATGGGTAGATACACAAGTAGGCATCAAAAATATAGATTATTATATTCCAGATGTTAGCAGTGCTTTCTTCCTGGGCAGTGAGTGGCTGCAATTTATGTTGGAAATGTTGGAAATTAGGATGCTTTTGTATTTATAGTCTCTTTGACTCCTCAGTTACTTCAATATTTGTTAGTCAATTCTATTTTGAGTTACATTTAATTACCAAGTTGACAATATGCCCTCAAATGTAATAAAGACAGATATATTCCAAGAAAGCTGTTGAATATTAAGTCAATTGGGTTAGGTTATGATATCAAATCAAGAAACTGGCTTTGACTTGTTACATACTAAAGGAATTTACGAAAGAATACTTCAGTAGCTTGAAGAATTGTTCAACTTCTTAGAGAGGAGGTTGAAGGCACACCTTGTAGAAAACAGACCACAAACACCACTGCTTTCCACCACACCAGACAACACGACTCTCCACCCTTCAGAAGTCAAGCACCAGAGGGAGAGAAGCCATGCACTTCCATGAACGCCACCTCTGCATGGAATGCGTTCATTCTGGCATCAGTTTAGGCTGAATCCACCTGCTGCCCCCATTACCAAGCCAATGAATAAGCTCTAGTCCTTAGGTCAAAATACTTGAGTCAACATACTTGTCTTTCAAGGGTCTTCAATTTTTGAGTCTACTTACTGTGAGTCAGCTCACCTGTCTGTGAACTACCGTGATATGGAGGAGGGTCACAAGCTCTGTGTTGTTTTGAGAAAGCAAAGTCATGAGCCCACAAACACTATGTACGAGGTGATAGTTTTCCAGTCTGTGGAGCACAAAGAGGACTGACAGATTATTTTTCACATTTTTCTATTTCCATGTAGTACAGGGATCTAGTCCATTGCCTTATGCACTCTAGACAAGATCTGTCACATTGGACTTAACCCCCAGGCTTTTTTTATAAAAATAGAAATACTCCCAATTAATATTTTATTTCCATAGTATGTATTTTAAGAAAATTTAATACATTAGCCTATGTATTGTATTTATATTAGAAATTCACATTTTGGTCACACTTATAAAACCTATCAGTTACAAAAGGTTCCAAAATTTCTCCAATTCAAAGTATCTCATGTTTGATTTAGTGAGAAAGGTAGTAGCTACCTGTATTTTTTCACAATTAAAGACACAATGGATCTATGTAATTATAAAGATAATAAATGAAAAAAATATGAAAGAAATATATTAGAATGGAAAATGTTACCAGAGCTATTTGTTACCTATAAACAATGCATTCAATTTGGAAAGGAACAATGAAATCCAATTGAAAAGTCATTATTTGAACTTGTGAAATACATTTACATGGTATGTAATTGACTTTTGGAAAGTACGCCAGGTACTTCAATAGGAGAAAAAAGCATCATGGAACAAATAATTTTAAGGTAACTGGATATTCTCATAAAGAATCCTGAAGTTAGCTCTCTTTTTGTCTAATATACAAAACAAAAATATGTCAAGTATGTCACAGAGAAAAATATGAAAGCTAAAATAACAGAACATAAAAACAGATAAATATTATCTTGGCCAAGGCAAAGTTTTGTGAGAATGACACAGCATAACTGATGCAAGAAAAATATATAGATTGGCAATAATCTATATTAAAAATATTGTACTTCAAAAACATTAAGATGAATGTGACTGATAATCCAAAAATGAAACCATCTAAAAATTTTTGTCTGAGGCAGGAGTCATATTCAGACTTTATAAAGAACACTTATAAACTAATAAAAGACAAATGACACAAATGTAAAAAGCATAATCAATTTGAGAGAACATTTCTTTAAATAATATATGAAAATGTCCAATAAACACATACAATGAAAATCAAGCTCATTATTCCCTGTGGCAAAAAATCTACCACATATTAAGTCAGTTTAGAAGAGCTATTTGGCAATTCCTCAACCCTCTAGCTATAAAGTATATGGCATGACACAGCAGTTCCACTCATAGTCATGTACCCAAAACAACCGAGGAAATATGTTCTAGGGACCAAGCTACATGAGAGATTATGGGGGTGGCCTATGTGGCTTAAGCCCGTGAAGTTCCTTAGTCCACTGGAGGCCAACTTCTCCTGGTTTCCCTGACAACCAGGGAGAAAAAATTGTCTCTTGTTCTTTCTTTATTCCCTATCATCCCTGTTGCAGGTATCCATGGGTCTGATCAGCCCTCCATAAACAGGTCCACAGCAAAACTATTTTTTTTCTCGCGGAAATAGTTTACTAAAATAGTTTTTTAAGTGTTCTCAAATACATTTTTTTGCAGTATTTTCTTTTCAGTGGAATATTATACATTATTGTCTGAATTATTGTCTGAATCATAGTTCGTGAACTTCCTAGAATCTGGCCTACAAATGTCTAGCATAAAAGTTTTACTTTCTAGAAATATGGGGAAATAGAGCTGCTCAGTTATCTTAAGTTACTTTCTCAACTACTCATTTGATATCACACTAATCATTTTGCAGTATTCTCTCAAGCCTAAGGAGAGTCACATGGAAGGAAAACATTCTTTCCGGCTTTCACAGAGAGCAAAACTTGTAAATGTGTGTTTATGTCACTAAAGTTTTAAAAATAGCCAAGAGTTCATATCAATGAATTAAAAAGTAGATAAACAAAGTGGGGTACATACATTGCAGTATCACTCTTCTTTCTCTGTAACAAAACACTTTAGCAAACAAATTTTTAAAAGCTAGGGTCTTGTTCGACAGTTCTGGAGATTTTCATCCATCATGATTTATTTCCATTATTCTACATCTGAAAGGAAAGCGAACATCATAGAGGAAAAATAACATGAAGGAACAAAGTCGTTCATGTCATGGTTCATTTCCCAGGAAAGAGCGGGAAACAAAGGAAAAAGGAGAGACAAAGAGGAAGGAAGGAAGCAAGGGGAGCAGGAGCAGGGGTTAGGAAAGGGGGAGGAGTGGAGGGAGGAGAGGGAGCAGAGGCTTGTGAGAGGGAAAGGGAGAGCTAGAGGGAGAGCGAGAAAGAGAGGAAGAAGGAGAGGGAGGGGAATTTGAAAACAAGCACGAGACTGCGGGGTTAGGGATAAGATACAGTACTCATGGCATGCCCACATGGTACATTTCTTCAACTGAGCAGCTCAGAAGTTTCTGTCACCTTCTAATAATGCCATCAAATTATGGTTTCATCAATGGATTAATCCACTAATAAAATCAGAACCATCATGATATAGTCAGCATTTAAAATTCCCACCTCAGCACATTACTATAATGAGGACCAAGTGTTCCACATGCGAGCCTGTGAAGGATATGATCTCCCTAAACCATAACACCATAAAATTGAATAATATTTGACAATTAAAAGGGACATAAATCTTGTACTAGGTACAACATGATTTTTTTTTTTTTTAAACTAGGGAATGAACTCAGGAACTTGCACTTGCGTGGTGAGCTATCTCCTCAGCCCAACATGAATAAATCTTGAAAATACTATGTTACATAAAAGAAACCAGTCAGAAATAACTTTATATTAATCAATTAAATTTACATTAACTGCCCAGAACTGTAAAACTATATATTCAGAAAACAACACAGGTTTCCTAAGGAAGACGGTCCTTAGGATAGATAAGGACTAAAATTCAGAATGGTGATGATAATTATCCAGTTCTTTGAATGTATTAGAAACTTTTGGCTTGTACCACTTTTTTTGTATGGCATGTGGAATATATCTCACCAAAATTATTAAATATAAGGACTACACATTCCATAAAATTATGAAAAATTGGATGTGACTCTGTGTATTTTTTACAAATATTTTGCTTGTCAAAAACATTTATTAGGAAATGCCAGAAAAAATTATGCTGTTTTTTCAAACATTCCTCATTTGAAATATATAAAATGTCACCAAGTACAAATATACAGCAACAATACTGTACCTGAAGCCAAGTTTTAATTTCCAAGAATGGAAGACACTAAAAAAATTACTCTAACAAACTGCTGTGGTGATATTAAAATATTCATTGTAGAGGATTGCGTCAAAAAGAAATACATTATAAGAAAAGCTTAGAATTTATACAAATTTTTGTATTTGTATTAATTTTTTAATTTTTAATTTTTTAAAAAGAGTACAAGTAGTAAAAAAAAAAAGAAATGATACAGAATTTCACTAAACAAAATCTTAGAAATTCAACAATTTTTGTCTTATTTTTAACTTTTCCCCTCTTTTAAAATTTTTATAATTTGACCAATTTTGCATGCTTATATCTAGTAATCTATCAAAATGCTGTGCACGGTTTTCAGGGTAAATCCTGAGGGGATTTGACTGACCTTGTCAGACACAAAAGTTACATTTTTTGCTACACAGGTCTTGCTTTATCTTGGTCTTAATCATCCATCAGGAAAGCATTAAAAACGAAGTATAAAAAGTAAAGCCACATTAATTTGCTGAGATCTAAGAGGCTCGAGTCAAGAACTTCTGACATTGCCAGTACTACAGATAACCCACTACTACTATGGACTACTTTGCTGAATTCACGCACCTACAGTATTTGAATAGCAATGGAATACCCATTTCTGACAAAACTAAACAAAAAGGGAGATATAAATGAAAGAACATTTTGTAGTGAAAAAAACTATATGTGTATATGCAATATAGTTAGGATAGATATACAGCTACTTTCTCTTAGTTCATTGAGAAGAAAGATTTGTATTAATAGTGTTTACACAAGATGTCATATCTGCATCTTGTACTATGAATAAATAACCACCACAAAGACAACAATATGCCATGTAGTAATTATTGTAACTGTCCTACCAACCTGTTTTGAAACCGTCTCATTGCTATTTCTTCCTCAATAAAATTAATTAAAAAAACTTTTAACAGCTATTAAATAAAACTGGAAAGTTTACTGTCACTGAATTGCAAGATTGATTTTAAGCACCTGGAAAGAATTACTTCCTTAATATTTTAACCAAATTTTGTGCTACAAAATAGATCATTGACCATTTATGAGGGGCCGGGGAGGTGGCTTAGTGGAATAAGCACTTCCCTGGCAAGTGCAAGGGCCTGAGTTCAATCCCTGGTTCTGCAAAAAAATAAAAAATGAAGATTTCCAAATTGAACTTTTGGGGCTGGGTAGATGGCTCAGTGGAATAGGTGCTTCCCTGGCAGGCGCAAGGGCCTGAGTTCAATCCCCCGTTCCGCAAAAAACAAACAAACAAACAAACAAACCATTTATGAATGTGTACACTATTGCAATGGAGTACTTCAAGCTTCGATTGTTGCATTGATGATTTCTACTGCTCTATGTAAAGGACCATTTAGTGTATAATTTTGTTTCTTTTTTTAATTTTTAGACTTTTTTAACCATATTTAATTTTCCCAATTTTACATGCCTATATCTTGAAAACTGAACAACTGATTGGAAGACTACAACATGCAGTGTAACCATTGTTGAATTCCTATACTTTTGTTTAGAAAATTTCTGTGTAATTTCCAATAAATATTTTAATATCATTTGTTCCCTTTAAAAATGAAACATAAAAATATATGACTCTGTTCCTAAATAAGTTAAAAATAAAAATGTAAAGAAGTTAAATAAAATATAAAGAATCATAGATATTTGAAAATGAATTATTCAAAGTGAACCAAAAGAAGATATTGACTGTATGAACATAGATTTTTTGCAGGTGCAAAGGAAACAGTTCATAGGATAAGGGAAGGAAGAGAAAAGAGATACAGAAAGAACTGAGATGTGTTAAGAACATGCCCCAGCTCATCACAATCAATGTAGTCATGATGAACTATGAACTTACACCAATAAAAAATAAATAAAAGGAAGAACATATTATATTTTATTATTACCAAAATTGACACATGTGCTTATGGAGACTAAGTACACACATGAAATTACAATGCTTGTAGTCATTAGCCTTAAGAAATAGATAGAAAGATGTAAATTCTATATGGGTACATTTACTTATTGACACCATAATAAGAACACAACACTTTTCTAGTTTGGAGAATTAATAATTGATAGAACTTGTTTGCATTTACTGTTCTGTGTCATAAACATGAATAGAAAATACTGACTAGTTGAATTTCTAGTAGTTAATCAAGGGTATACAGCACAATTAAAATTACCATGAACACATAAATGTGTTCATAAAATCAGATAAACTTTAAGGAAAAAATTACATCTGATAGGATGCATTTATGTCAAGGAAAGCAATATATAACTTATCTTTTTTTAAAACCACTCAAATTATTCATCAAGGATAAAAAAACAATGAAAAGATACCAAATAGTCTTAATAAGTCAAGGAAAGACATGCATTTGGATTGTTTATTTGTTTGTATTTAGTTCAGGGTCTATAGGGTCTCACTACACCAATTGGACTCCTAGGAATCCTTATGTTTTCAGCCTCCCAAGCATTGGGATTAGAGGCCTACCCACCACATCTGGTCTCAGTTGCCATCTTCAAGTGCCCTGGGGCTAGGGCTGGCATGGAATGCTAGGGATCAAAACTCCCAGATTTCAAAACTCCTGAAGCTCTAGTGTAGTAAGCATAGTGGGGTAGTTACAGGAAGGCAGATACAAAAGAAAATGTAATAAAATTGAGAGTTGAGAAACAAATCCTTATATTTAAAGTAAATTGATTTAAAAAAATATGACAAATCAATGGGAATATTTTAATTTCAAATGAGTATCAGTTCAGACCAAAAAGGAAAGTAGACCCTTACCCACACATAGACAAAAATTGACAAGCAGTCTGACATAAATATAAATGTATTGGTTAAAAACATAGCCAGAATATACTATAGAAGAAAGAATTAATTAAATTACCCTAGTCAGGGACTCAATAGGGTGCTGAATCCAGACTTGCAAAAGGAAAATTGGAATATTGACTTATCCACAATGAAAAATTTTTGAATTTCCAAAGATGGTATTAAGAAAATACAAAGGTCAACATAAAAGTGAGAAAGTATTTACAATTATACGTTTTAGAATGCATCTGAATGCACAAAATATGAAGTACCTTTATAACACAATAATGGAATATCTATTTTTTAATAAAATAGATCATTTAAAGATAGATTTTTCTCAACAGAGCATATGAATAACTATAAGCATAGGAACAACTTGCTCAAACATGTCAGTTAACATCACAATGAGATACCATTGACTCACTTGAAATAATAAAAATGTAAATGATAAAAACTATAAGCAATGCCAACTTTGGAGAAATTGGAACTTACGTATAGTGCTGGAAGCAATACAAAATGGTAGTAATTTTATAAAATGAACAGTTTTTGTTTGTTTACTTGGTATTTTGTGCAAGGCATCACTGCGGCTCAGACTCATAGTGATCATTCTGTTTTTAAGCCTCCCAGTGCTGGGATTATAGGCCTATGCCACCATGCCCAGACTCAGTTCCTGGTTCAGCATGACTGGAGTGCGGCTGGGATGGTTTGTGGTGTAACAGTTTCTTATGAAGTTACACATATGCTTTCCATATGATCCAAAAATTCTACTAAAATTCTCACTAACATGTCTATGGGAAAAATACTTGACCACATAAAGATTTGTAGGTAAATATTCATAAGAGTATTATTCATAATGGTCAACGTCTATAAAAAATGTCACAACTGCTGCACTAATGAATAAATGTACTGTGTTGCAAGACAGGCAACTTATCATTATTAATGAAACAAATTATTGATACCTGCCCCCATGGCGTGTATTTCAGAAAATAATCAAAAGCCCCATCATGTTTCCCAGTGGAAGAAGTCAGATGCAGAACACTATAATTTTCTTGATTCTAATTATACAAAATGGCCAGAAAAGGAAAATTTATAGACAGTTTGAAGATTGGTGGTTATCTAGGACTGTATTTAGAGAAAAAATCAACTGTATGCAAGCATTTGTACTGGGGAAAATATTTACAGTGGTAAAATGTTCTTCTAGTGGATCGTAAGTGACTTGCATAATTTGATAGCTTTATTAAAATCACTAAAGGACACACTTCAATTAGTGCACTTTATGACATATACTCGTATATTATCTTGCAACAAATCTGTATAAAATAATACACAATGAAAAGATGCCTCTGTTATTTTCCTAGGAATTCTGGGATAAAAATGTACTGAATCAACTGTGATTATTTATTTTTTTTCTTTTGGCAGAACTGGGGATTGAACTCAAGCCCTTGTGCTTGCCAGGGAAGTGCTTATTCCATTGAGCCATCTCCCCAGCCCCCTCAACTGTGATTTTATGTCCACTAATGAAAATATTACGGCTATGGGGAAGGCAGTCATATTAGTAACTTTACTAGTTCTGTGAACTTCCCACTCTGGGGTGTCTAGTAAGTCTCTCCTGACCAAAAAGAGAGGGTGCATGGGTACATTTACCAGAGGAAGTTTACAGAAGGAGAATAAGTTTTCTGCCAGGGAGGCAGAAAAGTAGTAAAGGGGAAAAAGGGGAAAAAAATGTGTGCCACCATTACTAAACAAATGTGCATATTTGTACTAAGCAGGGTCAGTACATCCATTTTTTAAGCAGAGATGGAAAGCAAAAGAAGATTACAATGGTATTAGGAATATCATCAAAGTGACCGAAATCACTATATTGAGTCCATGGGCACTTCTTGTCTTTGGATACTGGTCTGAATTTTTTCCTGATATACAAAAAAATTAGCTTAGCTCATGGGTAATTTATTTTATTTCTGCCGCGCGCCTCCTGCCTGCAGAATGACACGTGACCACCGCTCCTTCCTTCACCCAGATGTCTTTATTAAGCTTCCTTTTACATGGCGTTGCGACTGCCCCGAGCACTTCCCGTCAAGCCCTTTAGTACCCTCACTCAGCCAATCCCCACTTGCCACCTGGCGTTTCCTCTTAGGCTGACAGGGAGTACCTTGGTTAGGCAGTGCCTGTCTTTACCTTATTAGGCGATATTTACAGCTAAAGAACACGTCCGCGGAAATCCCCCGAGGCGACCTGGGCGCCATCTTAAGGCGCGGCCCTCCACTTGCTCCCCACATATTTCCACTGCAATTCATAATCCTTTTGTAAAAATTATGGAAAAGTTCTTCCTTTTACAGTTAAAATAAAAATCCTATAACTCTGGGAGAGACAATATATGATTGCATTGTATACTTCTTTATAATAGAACATTATTTAGGGGGCCTGCCAAATAGCGCAGAGGATTAAAGTGCCTGCAATTAGGTGCAGGGGCCTAGGTTCAATCCCCAGGCCTGCCATGCTGGCCCCACCCCTGGGGTATGCTGAAATGGCAATTGAGACTGGGCATGGTGGGGTTCACCTGTAATCTCAGCTCTTGGGAGGCTGTAAACAGGCAGATCATTATGAGTTTGATCAAGTAGTGAGACCCTAAACACTTGATAGGGTAGCAGAAGTAAATTTTATTGCTCTGACCTATTCTTATTCTCTAAAAGGATAAACGTCTGATTAGCTGTTCTTTATTTTTTCTTAGCAAAGTTGAAAATGCCCTGAATATGCTAAAAGAAATTATTTTTGAATTCTGAACCTTCAAAGATTTAGGTCTCTTTTGTACTGAAGTCATTTAAGTTCTATGAACTTTAGTTTTGTAGTTGTAAAATTATGAAAAGCAATATATTTTCTTTTCTTTTTTTCTTCTTTGGTAGAACCAGGGATTGAACTCAGACCTTTGCACTTGCCAGGGAAGTGCTTATTCTACTGAGCCATCTCCCCAGTCCCAATATTTTCTTATATAAGGAATTAGAGATTGCATATGAAATTACTCAGTAAATTGTAATGCTCTTTAGAAGAAATTTAAGCCTTATCTTTATTTTTGTTTAAATTGGAATTATTTATTTTGTTCAAAAACATGTTAACTTTTAAAAGTACATTACAATGCCTTCAAGGCACTCCCAAAAATATATTACAGAAATCATTCTTTTAAAAAGCCAAATATTTTTCTATACAGGAAAAACAAATTGTACAAAGTCTTGATTGTCTCACTGACTTCTTGATTATCTCACTCAGTGTGAAGGTTTATTTTTAAACTGCTTGTGAAATCAGCAGGGTGTCAACACAGATTTCTCAAATAATTTCCGCAACACTACAATTTTTGTTATAGGAATACTGCAAACAATGCACAAAGTTCCCCCATGTAGCAATCCACTTTCCTTTATTATCAGCATCTTACATAATGTATGGTGCATTTATCACAATCAAGGGACCATTATCTGTCCATTATGTTTAATTAATTTACATATCACACAGATTTCCTGGTTACTTCCTCCAATCCCTCTTTGCTCTATCAAGATCTTATCCAGATTACTGCATTCCATTGATTTATGTTCCTTATGACCTTGCTAGTGTTCGGGAATTGTTAAATTACAGAATGCCTCCCAAATGAGATTTTTTTTTTTAACATTTTTTTCAAACTAAAATAAAATTATTATTTTATAGGAAGAAGGCAACAAAGCGCTACATAATATTCATCGCATCCTGTTACATATTACATAGATGTACTATGAACATGACTTACCAATATAGATCTGATCTCCATACCCTATTATAGTGCCACTCACCAGCATTGTCTATGGTAGGATAGATTTGTTAACCATTTACATTCTATGCTCATTGTAAACAAGTCACTATGTACAGCCCACACTGACTGAACTGGCAGTTAAAATACACCTCTTCAGGGGCCAGGGAGATATCTCAGTGGAAAAAGCACCTGCCTTGCAAGTGCAAGGTCCTGAGTTTGATCCTCGGTACTGAAAAAAAAAAAAAAAGAAAAACAAACTACCTCTTCAAAGATGGGGTAACTAAGGGCCACAAGAATAGCTCAGTGGTTTAAAGCACCTGCCAGCAGGCGCTGGGGCTGGGAATTCAGTCCCAGGGCCTGTCATGCTGGCCCCGCGCCTGGGGGCACCCTGAGACTTCAGTTGAGACTGGACGTGGAAGCACCTGCCTGTCATCCCTGATCTTGAGAGGCTGTAACCAAGCAGATAGTCTGATCAAGCAGTGAGACCTGAACACCCTGTACACCTTTCCCTAAAATGAAAAAAAAAAAAAAATGGAGTAATTACATAATTGTTTAGGAGTTCCATGGCAGGGCATTTTGCCTCATATATTTTGTGTATTTATGTCATTTATTTAACCATTCATATAAGTATGAGTTCTTGACATTTATTTTATTTTGGGTGGTTATAGTTCAATAACATCTTCTAGTTACTCAAATTTCTCCAGCTTCTGCATTTTGGAAACTTGGATTGTATCTTATTGATATAACTGATGTGATGTTTTTTGGTCTTGAAAAATTCCTTCCTATCTACCATTACATCATGCCCTTAATTGGTCTTGCATATTTTCCGCCATGGTCTTTAAATCTACGATTTATCCAAGTAATATTGCCTCTTTTAAATGATGTTAAAAATCACAGATCTGTTCTTTGATTTTGGTGTTGATTCCTGGAATCTTGTTTTTGAATTCCTCTGGTAACAGAAGAAGCAAGTATATGTATTTATGTTTCCTTACATGTACATAGACATCTATAAATGTTTCTGTATATAATCATCTATATTTATGGAAAGCCAAACGTGAGTTCATATTGATGACCACACCTCTGATCTGATATCACATGGACAATTATAGTTTTTTACTTTGCTTAAATTATCTTCCACTGAAACAGTGAGAAACTCCACATTTGATTTCTGAAGGTTTTTTTTTTTTATTAGGTCAACACATTTTTCTTACACCATCATGAAGAATGTTGTTTCAAACATTGTTACTGCATTTATTATGTTGTCATGTTCTGTATTCTATCCCAGGATTCCTGAAATTCTCAGGTATTTTTTTAATATAAACATGAATTCTCATTATTTTTGGACCAGGAATCAAATTCAGGATCTCATGTTAGGTTGGCATGCACTAATACCACTGAACTATATTCCTGGCCCAAGTTTCATTTATTATATTGAAAAATCTTGTGAGTTTTGGGAGATTATTTATTAAAACTTCTTATTGATATAAAAGCCATGACAAAAGTTCCTGTCGTGACTATTCTGATTTTTTAGACTTTTCTCTGTTCTTTCACAACTATTTGTCACAGTTTTCTTTGATATAATGTCACATCCCACCTGTATCTCTGAGTGAAGGACATGGAAATTCCTGTGACCATTGTTAGGAAAGTTTTTCTTTTCTTTCTTTCTATTTTTTTGCTAGATATCTCAAAGAAATAATTTTTATAATTTTAAAATGTATTGTACAGCCAGAGAGTAATATGGACTTTATTTGTAGAAGGAAATGGGGGCATGAAAGAGAATATACTGAAGATGAAGTAGGAACAATGGGGTAGCTGAAAATTTAGCTGATTTGTACAGGGTGTACTTCAAGATTTTATTAAACTTAAGCTTGCTAAAATTGCAGGGAGTAAGCCCAGTGCAAACTCAACTTGACAAGAGAGCTCTGGGCTTATTTTCATGCCAGGCCTCTCCAACCAGGATTAATCACCCCTGTGACTGAGCACATGTTTTTCCCTAAATGAGCATTGCAGAAGGCCCAAGGATGTACAAATTCCAAATGCAATTTTGCTTATTATGTGGTGAGTGTGGCCTCCTGTGTCATCAATATGAGAGTACTGCAAGATGTACCCCCATCATTCTCTGTCATATACTTGGTTTAATGTTTAAGTTTCAATAATTAGATTTAATTGAAAACAAGTAAGAAGTTTAAATAGAGACCTATGAAAACCACTAAACTATCTATCAATTTATTATTTGTATACAATAAGTACTGGCTTTGCATGTAATTACTATATGATTTGTAAAAAGGTTTAAAAAGCAAAAGTAGAAACAAAATATTATAAAATATTCTATCCAAAGAAAGCAAAACATTGTGGAGCAATGTGTTTTCATAAGGGAATATAGTAAGTACATTAAGAGGGGACAGTTAGCTTATGAAGAGAAGAACCAAGTGGTTAGAATGAATCATTCGAGATGTAAAAAGTATCTCAACTTTGCATAATGAGGAAATGAAAAGAAAATGGAAAAAGAGAGCAAAATAAAATGAGTCACAGAAAATATGCTTTTAGGTGTGCAAAATTAAGGAACTGGTTGCTCTCCAAAAGGTTCTTTTCCTAAAATATTAAAAATCCATTTGCAATTCATAATAATATTGTTCATAATTTACTGAACATTTATTATGAGACAGGCATTGTACTAATTGCTTTCTAGATGTTACTTTTTTATTTTTTATAATTTTTTTTATTTTCATTTATATTTATTTATTTTTTTCGCGGAACCGGGGATTGAACTCACGCCCTTGCACTTGCCAGGGAAGCGCTTATTCCACTGAGCCTTCTCCCCCGCCCTAGATGTTACTTCATTGAACTCTCTCAAGGATTTCTGTGAAGCTGGTATAATCATCTCAAAACATTTTCATAGACAGGCACCCAGGTTTAAAAATTTCCATGCTTACTGTTTATGGTTTCACACCTAGAAAATTTGTATTCAGTATTTAAACTAAGATTTTAATTGGTTTAAAGATCATTCTTAAATAATCTGTTTAAAAAGGATGATTTTAGGCTGGGGAGATAACTCAGTGGTCTACGTGGCTGCCTGGCAAGCTCAAGGTTTGATCCCCAGAACCATATGCCATGCAGGCCCCAGAAGCCACGCTGGCCGCTGGAGCCAGGTACGGTGATGCACACCTATAATCTCAGCATTGGGGTGGCTGAGACACGAGGATCACTGTAAGTCCAAGTCCAAGCTGTGTAGGTGAAACTTTGTAACAAACAAACAAACAAACAAATAAACAAACAAATAGTATGACTTCAGTCTCTTAAAAACAATGCACAGTCTTTTATATTATTTACCTATAGCTACAAGACACAATTTTCAAAAAATTGCAAAAAATACATGTTACCAGAATGTGCATAATTCTTTTAAAATCAGAAGCTTTTAAGTGTTATGCAGGACATGTGCATATAAATATGTAGTGTTGAAAATAAGTCCAAACCATGCACTGGCCATGTACATTGTGTTTGTGTGTACATGTGTAACTCCTGATATAGGAGTATTCCATTCTTGAACATTAACAGCCGATCAAATAGCTCAGCAGATTAAAGCACCTGCGAGAAGGTACAGGGGCTGGGAGTTCCATTCCTGGGCATGTCATGATGGCCCCACCCCCAGGGCGTGCTGAGACAGTGATTGAAATTGGGCATGGTGGCACATGTCTCTAATCTTAGCACTTGGGAAGCTGTAAACAGGTGGATCTCTACAATTCCAATCTAGTAGTGAGACAGTGAACACCCTGTAGACTCTTCCCTAAAAGAAAGAAAACAAAAATCAACCTTTTCTCTGAAAAATCTCCTAGGCAAAAAGTTTTGAAAAAGTGTTTGAGAACTGTGCTATATATGCTGGTGATAATAAACAAGAAATTATATGTGAAAATATAGGAGTGTTTTGAAGAGCTTCCTCTCTCACATTAAAACTTTTATCGCCTATGATAGTATAGATTATATATGTCTGATTTTTGTGGACTATAACTTGGAGTAATTTGCATTCCACACATCATGAATAATATGTTTTTAAAATGGTTTTCTACATGAAGACATGATATACAAAATATTTATGTAAGTATACTCTCTTAGTTTGAAGGATTTCTTAGTGAAAAGGAAAACACATTTGTCTTATATTTCTCTATGACAAAATATCTATGCTTCAATTCATATTCTGTGTAATATGGTAAATTAATAACAGCTGTTCATGATGATCTTTCTATAATCCATTAAGAGGGCGAGTTTCAGTGGAATTTAGAATCATAGAGTTGAAATATTTCTTTGGCTTTAACTTCGTTCAATATTGTGAGACCTCCCAGCTCTCCAATATCCCATAAACATCTGAATTCCCTGACACTGTTTCACACGTGGTGTGAACTGTACCTCTATTCCCTTTATGCTTCCTGATGTTTACTGTTGTAAAGTAAAAGACGACAAGGATGATACCTAATCATTTCAAATAAAATGCTGCTAGAGTACTAAAATGTAGCATATTTCACCTCAAAACGGGCACAACAACTGCCATATAATTCTTTTTCAAATGTTTCTTAATATATCTCCAACAGCTTCTACAATACATGTGCCTTGTGTCCCTGATGCATAACAGAAATATACTGAGGAAAGACCTGGATTCTACTATTCATTCTTCTAAAACTTCATGCAGGCATCTAGGGAGCAGGAAGAAAAGTCAGTCCTGGAGAATAACACAGAACTTGATTTGGAATAACTCACCTGTTGCTATAACTTGGGTGGGCTGTGAACATTATTAACTGGCTTTGGTTTTGGGAGGGTTTCTTTCACTTGAGGATTTTTAGTCCATCTTGCTCATGGTCCCATAAAGGTCCTGTAGATTTTTGAAACACGACTCTTTCTTTCACTGCCATTCCCACTATATCAAGTGATGTCAGCATAACCTTAGACAAAATATCATCATTGTACTCAATTTAGCAAGATAGGTCTTTGTACGGCTACATTTCGAGACAGTGAAGGCTATCTCCATTGTTGAGCACTAGGAAAGCACAAGTGAAACTGGAAAATTGTTTGCCCTATTTGAAATGGGATGAAATATTTGGTTTTCTTTTTTTCTTGTCTAAACCATCTTCAGGAAATTTTGTCTCCACTACAAAAACACCACTCTAAATATCTACCTATTTGAATCAACATTTCTTTTGGTAACGTCTCCTGAAATGTCTGAACAAGCATTATCCAGAGTAAGAGGACTGTGGGAGCTGAGAAAAATCTAATGGCACAAACCACATTGTTCTTCTGGACGGTGGTAGAGTGAATTGCTCCCTCCCCTCTCAGAGGACCACAGAAAAACAGCTCGTAGAGCCCCAGCAGTGTGAACGAGCAGGAGGCTCAGCAATGCTGTGCTGTGATGGGCTGCCTTTGGGCACAGTAGGTTTCTCAGTACATTAGCAGGCTGAATATGCTCAGATAGAACTCAAGAAGGGTTCCCTTTGGATTCTGCTGATTCTTATGTTATTCTATGAACTCCAGCTATGAGAACCTGGTGAGGGAAATCATATCTTATTTTGTGAACAGGTAAGCAAAGAAGCATAAGATGAAGTCTTCAAATTTTCAATTTTACATTTTGCCTAAACTTCATTAATTTTCAAAACAGAGTTTTCATTCCTTGTCTTCTGTTTTATCTCTAATACCCATCACCTATAGAAATGAATGGTACATATCTGAGACTGCAAGAGCCTGAGAAATAGTTCTTAACAGGGAAGCAAAGGAAACAACTAAGTACAGATGTAAATGAATGATGTAAGTAAATTTCTCAAATCATGTCCATAATGGATCATTTAGCTTGTCTAAAATGTAGAGAAATGTCTTTGATAATTGCAATGCTTCTCAAGAGAAGGGTAGAGCTCAACAAGGATTCATGAGATGACTTATCTGTAGAATAATTCAGTAATCCAGAGAAAACTAAGAGGTAAGTAGTATCATCAGATACTACCTACCTCTTAGTTTTTCATTGTTAAAATATCAGAACAGTATTATGGTTGAGTTTTAATGCTCTTATAGGCCTTAATATCATCAAATGTTTAATCAATTTTAGGTAGATTTAATATAGATATTTCTTTAATCACATTTTTATGCATGTATGGATGATAAGTTCTGAGATCAATAAAATTAAGATAACTCATTATTTTTGTTCATTGATAAGAATGAAAGAGTAAATGATGAAAGAATGTATTTGAAGTGTATATATCTGAATTAATAATAAAATAATATATCAAAACATAAAAAATATGTAAAAATAGTATTTCAAACGTTACTTTGCATAAGAACTGTGAATTGATAGAAGTAATCAGTGATCCAACATTTCCTTTTGTTTTTTTTTTTCTTTTGTGACAGGCTCAGCCTGCTCTGGGGGCTGGGCTGGTGCAACATCTTGTGTCAAGTCCTTCTGCTTGCCTAAACTTGCCTAAGCAGATACTTTAGACCTCTGAGCTATCTTGCTGGCCCTAACATTTAAACTTTAGCAGAATGTTAATAGTTCAAGTGTATTTATTAAGTTTTCTTTAGTAAGAAATGCTTGGCATCTGAATTTTATTCGTGTTGGACACAGTATGTTTTCAGTACCAATGAATTAGCATAATAAGCTATAGAAATTGTTTCCAAAGTGCAGTTGGGCACACAACAAAAATATATATGATACAAAGGGTGTATATGTGCATAACACAAGGAGCCTATAGCTCTCATGTAGGAATTTCAGACAGCCAGTGTAATGGAAAAGTAAGTAGAAATGTAAACGACAAAGTAAACAATTGCGAACAGACAATTCGCACAAAGAAATTCAAAGTCATAACTGCCAACATTACAAGATAAACTAAAGTGGAAAATTTTTATTCATTATCATATGGCAAATATTAAAATATTTGATAGTAATAATAAATCCTTGTCAGAATTGGGGTTTGTATGGTGTGTGTTTTTGGTGCAGATGTAAAGCACAGCATTGCAGCAAGGATTCCTCCAAGAGTCTTCTAGGAACATTTAATCATTGTTCTGGGAGATGTGTGCCTCTAACGGAGAACATTTTCAACCCAGGAAGTACTTTTCCACCCATGAAAGTTTTTTCCATAAATATAAACATTACAAACACATACCCACACGTATAATGTAATGAATTTAGGGAAGTAGTGTTTGGGAAGAGAATAAACTGTAAATAAACATTTTGATCTCCTGTATACTCCCCTTTTACAATACAGATGTGAAACTTAGAGATCCAGGAATGAGCTATTGGTGAATAGGAGTCAACCTTGTGAATTCAACTTGTTTTTAGGATATTTCAGTAGAAAGGTGAGAATAGTCAGTGTCTGCAGTGACTGTGAGTACACGACAAGAAATCTAGACTCACCTAGTCTGGCATGGTTACACACAAAGGGTACAAACGGCTGTCACCAGATCACTGTACCCACTGGGTAATGCTGAGCATTGTTTTTCCATGAAGTGGGTGAACACACTCACACTGCGCTCAGGATAAGCCTGGTTCTCATTGCTCTCTATGTGAAGTCCTAACATCTGGGGACACCAGAATGCCAGTCACTGTAGTGATAAAATGTGGGCTAGTATTTAAAACTTGTTCCTTTTTTGTTCCTGATTAAATATACACAGGATTGTATTGCGTGAACTTGACACTATTGGTAGCAAAGTGTAGACTGGGTAAAAGAAAAATGGAGTTCAGAGCAAATACAGTCCTTCCAATGCAGTTTTGGAGCCTTGATTTTTATGTTATCAAATTGGGAATATCTTTTTTCCTTTTTTAAACACTAACCAAGATAGTCTGAACTACTTTGACGTAAATCATTTCAATTTGAAATCATGTCGTATTTTGTTACAAATATTTATTTTATCTCATTCCAAAAATATATGCTTTGCACATGTAGTCTCAGTGATTTAGAAAACACTGACTCTTTCCACATTGTCTTATGCTTCTAATTCTATTTTACGAATGTTTATTTTTAATATTCTTCTTTTTCCCCTCGGGCCTATGTTACAGAGTTCATTGCTAAATATGATTTCCTCTAGTTCCATAAATCCCCCTCCCCCATTCATCTATCTATGATACTTGTTGTCCTTTCTTCCTTTCTTCTCCTGCATTACCCATTTGTCTGTTCTTTCTTCCTCAACATTACTATTCTTTTCTAAAATTTCAAGCAAGTTCCTGATTCAATAGTTAAATCATACACATTTAGTAAAGTATTCCTGTAAATATTATATTATTGATAGCAAATCCTAGAAAAATATCTTTAGATGAAATGAAAAACTTTCTATAGTGTTCACATGAATATACTGTGCAATACCACAATGCATATAATTCTACATATGGCATGAAATACCTTGAAAATATGTTGTTTTTCTGTGAAATTTTCTCTTCCGGATAACATATGCTAAATAAAATGCCAAATAGGGGAGCATCTAGAGTTTATTTTTATATCAAAAAACAATAAAACTTTATTGACCTGAGGTTTCATAAGTGGAGGAAAGGTTATTTCTAGAATAGAAGTCATGTGGAAAATTTTTCTTATGCTTATTTTTATAGAAGGGATTGTTTTACTGCTAGGGAAATTGGTGTAAAATATAAAATAATATTATTTTTATTACCCTATGTGGAGGAAATAATCATTAATTTTTTGACCATAATGAACAATTCAAATCCATTCCATTCTATGTCAGCCAGTGCATTTAATCTTATGTTTGATTGTGTCTTCCTTTAACTCAGAATCAACAATTCTGTGATTGGTGAAGCTAACTCAAGTCCTTTAATCTGGGAATAACAGATTATCTGGTTCAGCATTTAGTCAATGGCCCTACTTACTTTGAGCTTGTTCCTACCACAGCCCTCCAGCTACAAGTTAAGAAAGCTTTGCTTCTCCCAGATTCCATGCCTTTGACAGTGTCATTTGTCACATTTATGATTTATTTGCCAATCACCACCATTTCTTATATTCAAACTTTAGTTGATCTCTCTATATATAATGCAGCTTCCCTTGGTCATGAAATATTTATCATCTTCCTTTTAACTGTAGTTAATTTTTGTCAACTAAGCCCAGGTAACTCTCATGTTTGATGTCCCAGCACAATTGTGACAGTTAGTTGTGATTAGTAACTTGTCTACATCAAGGAATTCTTGGCAAATGGGTAAAACATACTTTGGAGTGGGTCTATGGAGTGTTTCCAGAGATGCTTGACATGTAAACCAGAAACTCAAGGGGAAAATATTTGCCTGGTCTGTGAGTAATACTGCCCAATAGGTTTGCAGCCTTGGGTGAGCAAAGAGGAGAGCCAGGCTGCGTTTTCAAAACCTCATTGTGCTTGTTGGGAGTGTCATCTGCTGTTGCCATTGCCTGTGGACATCGGACTCTGGCTGGCTTCATCTTTGAAAGTGGACTCACACTGGACTCTCTAGGGAGCTTATAGGCCTATGTTATAAGACTGGCAAGGCAACCCAGTCCCTTATTCTTGGCTTCTAGCTACTGGCTCTGCTGGCTCTCCCAGACCCAATTATCTTTTCTAGTAAATCTAGTAACTAAATAATTTTACATAGTTAGAGTAGATATTTCTTTGGATTTTGTTTCTTTAGAGAACCTTAATCAGTACACACAATAAAAGTAATACATTTTTATTGCAAATCATGCACCTAGTTGATTCTCAAAATTTTCTATTTGCTTAATCCCAAAAGTTTGTTTAATGAGATTCCTTCTGTCTACTACAATAATCTCAAGTGCCGTGTATATACTATTATGCAGCATCAGTTTTCATAACAAACTCATTCTAAATAAATATTATGTAGCAATTGCTTTTGTCTTGAGTGAATGAAATATTTAAGGCTTGGCAGAGCTGCACATGTCTGGATGCATCACTGAGGCACGAGGATGCGTCACGAGTGGGCACTGTAGCTCGTCACTGACCTCTGCCTTTCTGGATGCCGAGAATGAGAAGCTGTGCTTCTCCATGCTGCTTTTGCCTTTGCCATCCAGGCCTGTAGTGAGTGGACCTCTGGCATCATGAACCAAATAAGCCATTTCCTTGTATAAACTCTAAATGTCAGAGCTTACGTATAAGCCGGCAAGGTACTTCATACAGAGTCTTACTAAAGTAGAACATGGGATCCTTTACCTTGACGTGCATAGTAGCTAGAATTACCACTAAACCTGGGAAGTTTTAAAAGTTAAACACTAAGTATCTGTTTAATTATGTGGTTATTGTAGACATTTCATAAATCAGGTACGTGCAAAAAAAGTTGGTAATAGAAATCTGAATGGTAATTTCAAGTAGCTCTTATTTCCTACTATAATTCTACATAGGAAAATTACATAATAATGTAACTTCAGACTACACATTGTGTTGACAAAGTTGCAAGTACCAATTCTATGTGGTAATCCATCAAACATAAAATAGAACTTTCATGTGACCTTAGCTTGTTCATGTACTCCATATGTTAAAACTTCATTCAACTTGGTAAAGAAATAAAACAAAGAAACAAAAAATGACATCATATTTCCATGATTTTTATCTTCTCTACTTTCCTTTGTGTTAATAACTTCAATGACTTGCTATAAAAATTGGAAGAAAGCAGATTATATGTACTAACAAAGTTTAATTAATATCACACTAATATAATTAATATCTCTCAAATCTGGTCAATTAAATTAGGCAATTTAATCATTAGATGATTGGATTAAGAAGTTCACAATGGTCCTCACTTACTAGGCACACATTAATAAAAACCTGCTGTTAAAAAGAAAGTATCTCAATGTTTTAAAATGCTTCTAACACATTAAAGATGTTCATTTGGTTTTCTAAATAAGTAAAATGAAGTAGGAATCATGAACAATGAAGGCAAAGGAAGGGTCATAGCGCATGGAAAGCGTGTTGCAGTGAAAGTTTCTGCTACCTGTCTGCAAACTTTGCACCATCATTTGAGTTTATTAAGTAAGTATGTATTAACAGTTATAAAGTCAATATATATTTTTATGTATATATTTTAGGGAAGGGATTTTAGACGAGTTCAGGTCTCACTACTAGGTTAGACTCATAGTGATTTGGCTATCTTACAGCCTCCTAAGAGCTGGGATCACAGGAGCCTGCCATCATGCCCAGTCTGTGCATTGCCATTTCAATGCACTCTGGAGTTAGGACCAGAAGGGCAGGCCCCAGGAATCGAACCCCCAGCCCCTGTGCCTGCTTACAAGTGCATTAATCTGCTGAAATATTTGGCAGCCTGTATATAAATTTAATCCATATTTATTTTTATATAATGGTATAATCAGTTTGGAAAATTAAAGTGAGGAGACCATTCATATTAGAGTGAAAACAAAGACAGACTAAACTTTCTACTATTAACCGGATGAATCCTCTATTTTCCGTTTCAGAGCTTGTGTGCCATTATGGAAAGCACAGCTATTAAACTTAAACTCATGACATCACTAAGTTATTTACTTGCACTATTTGTGTGCAATAACATATTTCTCCACAGAAATAATTTCTTTTATTTTCCTTTTTGATATTGTATGTATTCTTTCTGATGCAGCAAATTCTTATATCTCTTAAAACTGGTGTTGACTGTACATTAAATATTCATGTAATACTTGATAAGTACATGAAAAGATAAAGATCAATCTATTACAGTGATACTATGCATATGAAGTTGATTTTAATAGTTATGGGATTCTCTATTGATGCAATTACAACTGGAAGGTCAATACTGGAGTTTCTCATCACTTGGAGTCATGTGCAGAACACTAAACATTTTGAGTTATAGGATGCGCATGTCCCCAGCTGTGATCAAGAAAATATTGCTTTTTCCATTTTCTCCTTTAGCACTCATTTACTTTTGTTGGTGACTTCATTGCTTAAAATTGCCTTAAGTGGAATGCTGAAACACTGTCTAATGTGAGTAAGCTCAAAAAGTCAGGGGACAACATTACAGAGAGGAAACAAATGAGATGAATTTCTGTGAGTTCCAAATAGTCAAATTGATTTCAGCCACAAAAAATGATCCACAAGTGCTACAATGCTGTCTATAATCAGGATGAGACTATGGAAAATATTTTAAAAGTTGCAATTTGCAGATTCAAGAGATGACCACTAATAATAAAAACACAGAGGGGAGTGTTCTTGTGTCACTAAAAACTCAGTAAATTTGCAGTCCCATTACCCAGTGGCATGGATCTGTTAAGCCCTTCTTGGCTAGCTCTGGCAGACTCACACTTTTTTGAGGTACTAGGATTTCAAAAATGTTAAAGTTTCAGGCAAGAAAGGTGCAGTAGATCAGGAAGCTAGGAACAAATATTTTAAAACACCTACTGAGCATGACATGAGAGAAGAGCTAAATGTAAGACCAAGTTTTCAAGATTGATGAGTTTCACTCCTCTTACAATACTGGGAAGCAAACTATATTCGTGCATGTGGCCTCCAAGGCCCTGGCCATTACTGCATCTTTCCAAGAACCTTCCTCTAATTGTTTGTACACATATTAAAGACAAGAATGCACAAAACAATTCTGATGGTTTGACAAGAATGTTATGACCGAAAGCAATGTAGGTGTTGGGGAGATGGCTCAGTGGAATAAGTGCTTCCCTGGCAAACTCAAGGGCCTGCGTTCAATCCCAGTTCTGAAAAAAAAAAAAAAAAAAAAAAAGAAACCTAGCAACTACTGATCCATGTAACTATTAATAATGTTACTGAGAATAATGAGACAGTAATACTCTTTATGATGACTACGTTACACTCTTCTTGTTGAAAGTAGCATGCTCTAGTCTTCCCACTGCATACCCAGATCTTCTATTAGACTTTCTGCTTCCTGTTCATCTTCTTGGGAAGTCTGCATATCTATCTTGCTTAGTTTTCATTTGTTTTCTTTTCTCCGAGGAAATCTGAGCTCTGATCTTGTCTAGCTTTTATTTGAGATCAAGGAGCATAATCAAATCACACCTTTTGAGTTATTGGTACTGTTTCTATACACACAGTAGCCATTTTCTAATATTTTTGTATGACATTGGGTGTAGGAACAGTGTACACTAAGGTAATGTATAAACTAAAACACAACACAGAAGAGTGTGTGATCTGTTGTATACCAAATTATTTATATTGTAAAAGCAGTCACTAATTATGGGTCAAAAATCAAATAGAGCCAAAGTTTTATGAGAACAAATCCATAACCATTCAGTGTACAGTTACTTTGGCAATAAAATGGCTGCTTTAAAACAGAGTTACAACACAGGTCTTATGGTCTACAAAGCCTAAAATATTCACTTTTTATTTTATTTGTTAAAGAGGAAATCACTATTATTTTGTATTTTATACAATAAAATAATTCTTTTGACAACCTCAAATAAAAAACTTCATCTTTAATCTCTCTCTGTCTCTCTCTCTCTCTGTCTCTCTTTCTCTCTCTGTCTTTCTCTCTCTCTCTCCTTCTCTCTCTCTCTGTGTTTGGTACCAGGTCTCACTACACAGCTCAGACTTGTAGTGGTCCTCCTGTTCTCAGCCTCCTCAGAGCTGGAATTACAGGCATGCACTACATGCCCAGTCTCAGTGGCCAGCTCAGTGCAGCTGGGGGCAGGGACAGTGTGGCATGTAGTGCCAAGGATCGAAGCCAGGTCCTTGCACTTGCCTAAGAGATATTTAGCCCACTGTGCTATCTCACCAGACCTTTATCTTCAGTCTCTTATCTAGCACTTTCCTGCTTATTAATTTCATATTTTTAACATGTATATCTACTACTCTTTGTATAGTATTACACACATGGATCCTATGATATTTATAAAACTTACGAAAAAGTTTCAAGTGTCACTGTGTCTAAATTTACATTTTTTTCTGTAGATAGATCTAAGAGAAAATACAATTGAAAAAATAATATATCTTTTCTTTACCTAATTTAATAAATTTGTGTAGCCCTATGTTAGTCTTGAGCATTATTCGTGTTCTTACCTAAAAGGTAGAATTCAGGAAAAGTGTGAGAATGTTATTTCATGAGTGGTGGCACTATCAAGCAAGGACTGAGATCTCAGCACATAGTAAAATTGCATTAGTGAGTACCATTGACTATCCCCTCCTATAGCAGAGTCGTAGCTATTGAAGACATCATGGTTTAGTCCTCAGGGCTGTCACTTAGGTAAACCTGTCAACTCACCTTGCAGAAGATGAACAAATGTCTTACATATTTAGTAACTTAAAACAGTATCTTTTATTACCTCGTGTGAGATTCTGCAGTTGGAAACAACCTATCTAGCTCAGGCTTTCTTGTAAAGCTGAATGCAGAGTGTCCTCAGGGTTGTGCTTATCGGGATACATAAGTGGGGCCTTGGACTCTTTTCTGACTCACACTCCCAGCTGCTGGCAGCAGGCCCAGATCTTTGCTGTCTGCTGGCTGGAGACCTCAGTTACCCGGCGTGCCTCTTCCCAGGGCAGCTTTTCACCATCTGAGCTGGCTCCCCTAAGAGCAAAAGATCTAATAGATCTACTGGAAGACAGCAGTGTGCTCTGTGAGGTGGTCTCAGAATTCACACACTCCGTTACAAATGCAGTTTTCCTAAGAAGCAAGGCACAGAGCCTGCCTATACTCCATGGAAGCAGCGGCAGTTCTGCCTTTCAAATGGAAAGAGTATCAAAAATATGCTGGTACTGACACTCACACTCATTCTGCCCTCATTTCCTCATCTATAAATAATATTGCTTTGAACAAAAGGCAAATTTATGTTTTTAATTATTTAAAAACTTGGCATGTTCATGATATTGCAAACCACATTGAAGTAAGTCTTATTCTTAGTAAATTTTACATAACAAACCATAGATTATATCACTGGATAGCATATCCACTTGGGATGAACACAAAATTGTGCACACTTGTACAGAAAAGGTATCTTATATAGCCCTGTCCCCCTTCAATAAGTAAGAGGAGAATTGAATATATATATATATATATATATATATATATATATATTGGTATAATGTATATTTGGGAGGTACCACATGTATTCTTTGCATAAATTACTCACTTAGCAGTATTTATTATAGTGATTTTGGACCCAGAAGAACAAGGGCAGAAATATAATTAATGCTTTCAATATTTAGATGAAGTATAACTTGGTGAACAGAGATTTATTTTTCATTAGCATTTACAAAAATGCAGATAAAGGTCATATTGTAAAAGTTGTAGTAGTTTTCAGCTTTTAATTCATTCTTTTAGAGAAATATTCTCTGATTTTCAAAGTTAGAAGTATTTGTGTTTGATCTTACAGAGTTTGGTTATTGCCTGATCAAAGCATTATCATAGGGCCTGGAAGATAGCTCAGTGGCTTAAGCACCTGCCTGCTAAGCACAAGGTCCTGAGTTTGATTCCCAGTACCAAAAACAAACAAATAAACAGAAAAACCCCCAACAAGAACAAACTTCTCCTGTGACTTATCACACATATTTAATGTGTCTTATGTGGTCTGAATTCTAATAAATTTTGTAGTAGACATACCAGGATGGTACAGCAGATTCTCTGCAAATTACTATAATATCTTCGATGTTCTGTACAATATGTTAAGCTGTGTAAACCTGAATACAAATTTCTAGAAGAAATGTTGTGAAATACACTTTCACATTTAAATGTTTACAATGCGCTTAATGAGTAAAGCCTAAGAAGCTACTACTCTTTATTCACACGCTTTCTGTCAGGGAACATATCCTGTGTTTCACAAATGTTCTGTAGTTCACACAACCACAGGGGGAAGGGCTGATTACCTTCAAATTAGGTTTAGTTTCAATATCTGAGTTCATCATTTATTTATGTCTGCAATGAGAAGCAAATAAGATACCATTTGTGTCAGTTTTTTCATCTGTTAAAACAGAGAAGATTGAATTTTTCTATATAATTTCATCTATGTGTTACATAATCATACAAATACACTACTAATAAGCAACAGGAACTACTTTTTTATTCTGTTTGTCTGTCTGTCTTTACAAATAGCCCTTGTACTAGAGTTTTTATTTTTCACTAGGATTTTCCCATGTCTTTTTTTATTAATTATTAATTTGAATTATTATTAATTTGAATCACCCATGATTTATCCATCACAAAATATTCCTTGTTTTATTTAAGTTTAGCAGTATATCTCTGCTATTTGCCAGTCTTGGAGAATTTTTTCTAACGTATTTATTCTTTTGTCAGTCTGTGTATGTGTCAGTCAGCCTGTCTTTTTCTTTGTCTCTGCCTCTCCCAGTATTACTCTGTCTCTGTCTCTGTCTCTGTCTCCCTCCCCCTCCCTCCCTCCCCCTTCTCTATATATATTATATTAATATATAGTAGTGATTGATATTGTCATGTAAAAGGATCAACAGATCAACACAATTGGGAGGACTGGGGCTGGGGATATGGCTCAGTGGAATAAAGGCTTCCCTGGCAAGCACAAGGATCTGAGTTCAATGTCCTGTTCTGTCAAAAAAAAATTAATCACAATTGGGACAACTTCTACAGATAGACTAACAGACCATAATTGGTCCATAAGCACTTCCCACTTCCCATTATGGGTGTCAATAACTAGCATAAATAAATTACCAGAGATGCATGTGATCCTCTGGGGCAGTCAAGCTTGATCTTTCTCGTTAGAACTTCTCTTCACCTCTGCTCATCACATATGAAATCCTGGTCTTTGTAGGCCTCATGGAAATTAACTTTTGTCACCCAAGCACTTTAATTATGATGCTTCTTTCCTTTTATCTGTATGTGATATGGCATATATGCTTTGAATGAATTACTGCTGGTCCATATACTCAGCATTTAAATTGTTTAGGAATAAGGATTCAGGATATGCATTTTCTAGTTAGACACTATTTGTGAAAAAAGTCTGTCTGCTAGAATGATTTTTAAACATTTATACAATTTAAATATCACTAATTATCTCACCTAATTTAGAATTTTAAAACTGCAAGAATAACATTACAACACAAAATTCCTAAATAGAGACAAGAAGAAGGGAATTATATGTTAAGCCAGACAAAGCTATGTTTGTGGGCTTCATCAGGAACTATTAACACATCAGAGGTCAGATAAAAAAGCATTTGAAGTAGGAAAAAAAAGAATACTATTGCAGCATATATTGTGACAGAATGGACTATTATTTGCCATATTTGCTGTATTTCTTACAGTGATTATTATATGTCTTGAGGGATGGCCAGATAGCTCAACGGACTAAAGCACCTGTTTAGGCAAAGCACAGCAGCAGGGTTCGGTCTCCAACCTGCTGTGCCAGGGTGAGCTGAGAAGGTGACTAAGGCTGGGCGTGGTAGCATGTGTCTGTAATTCCAGTGCATTCTCAGTGTGCACGGGGTGCAGGGTCAGCACCGCAGGCCTGGGGATCAAACCCCTGGCCCCTGCGTCTCCTTGCTGGTGCTTTAATCTGCTGGTCTATTTAGCCGACCTTAAAAAACAAAAAAAGGCATCTCTTGAAGGTGAAATGATGTTCATATAACTTTGGTGTATAATCCTATAAATTCCCTCCATAAATTATGTTTTAAAACAAACAGGGCATTACAACATTCCAAGCAAACTAAACTACATAAAGTAGCAGAATTCAAACTTGATTAAATGGAACACTCATTGAACACACTATATTTGTTGTTTACATGTGCATATTAAGCTACGTATTTAGTAAGTTTGTTTAGGATTCTATCATTTTTTTCTAATTTTACTTCCAAAGTTCCACCATGAAAGTAATTGCTAACTAAAAAAAGTTGCTTCAAGAACATTTGGGTTAACTTTCTAATAAAGCTCAGTTATGCAAGTTAGATTTTCTGTGACTATAACGAGCTCCAACATCTTATTGGACTTGTAAATGTAAATTTTAAATGGAAACATTCTTTTGAATATGAGAATGGTTTATTGCCTTATTCTGGCCCAAAGTAACATAATAAACTGCTAGAATTTTAATTTAAAGCAAAGTTTAAAGGCTATTGTGGTTTGCCAAGATTATCCTTCATAAAAATTTCTTGAATGTTTATTTGTCAACAATTTATGTAATTATCCAGATTAATCTGAAACCAAAATTGATCCCAACACATTTACATAGCTTTGGAAAGCAAGAAACTTTCCTTCTTCAAGGTTTAATGGCCATGTGAATAAAAAAAAAAAGAATAAATAAGGAGAATTAGGGGGAGGTAATAGGGGGAAGGAAACTTGGATTTTATTGCAGGAACTATCACTGCTGACACAAACAAAAATTACTGTCTTCTGTGATATTTAAAAAATTTTAAAATCAAATTGGTGGTGCTTCTTTACTAATATTGTTTTATCATAGATACAAATTTGATGCTGGAGAAAATATTACAAATTTGGTAGGCTTTATCTTCTAGGTAGCTGAGTCATTCTAGGAGCCACATGTGTCAGTCAGCAATAAGTGGTCATCTCTTTGTTACACATTTCCCAGGGATTCGGGAAGGTCAGGTTGAAGAAAACCAATAACTTTCGTAAAGATAAAGTAATTAATTTTTGCTTATGTATTTTTAAATGATTTTATTGAGAAACAAATAGCAATGAGACAGTTTCAAAACCGATTAGTAGAACAGTTTCAATAATTAATACGTGGCATATTGTTGTCCTAGTGGTTATCTGTACAAGATGCAGACATGATATCCTGTCCACAAACACTATGAGAACACATCTTTCTATTCATTGAATTAAGGGAATGTATCTCTTTATCTATCCTATTTTGAATATACAGAAACAAAATGATCTTTTATTTGTATCCCGTTTTTTTGTTTAGCTTTGACAGAGAAGGGTATTCCATTGTGATTTATATGTTGTAAGTGTGTGAATTCAGCAAAATATTCCAATATAGTCCAGTAGTCCCTAATAGTAGTGGGTCATCCATAGGACTGGCAATGTCAGAAGTTGTTGACTTGAGCCTTTTACAGCTCAGCATATTAATATGGCTTTACTTTTGTACCTCTTTTTTACTGTTTTCTGTTGTATGGTTAAGACCAAGATAAAACAATACCTGTATAAGAAATATAGCTTTTGTAAGATAAAGTAAGGGTTATGTGTGTTTTCATCATGAAATTCCGTTCTTCTAATACTCCACAACTCTCATTTCTGTGTTGTCTGCATTCGTGCATGTGGTACATAGTGCATCTGACCAATGTATTCTGAAAGTTGGGCAGGTCTAATGGCTTTATTTTAGATATGTGAAATAAGAATTATGCTCATAATTTATCTGATTTTAAAATAGATTCTTATGAGACCAAAAGTTTATTCACAACTTTCCAGAATAAAACATGTATTGAGAGTTCACACAATTTTAATTTTATAGATATTGATTGTATGTTATTGTCATATTGTTTGTTATGTCATTCATGCTGTCGTTGGCATTACAGATTATGCAATGATAGAATAAAAACAAAACTGCAATACACCACATTGAAAATGAATTAATGTCCCACTTAGTGGTAAATACTACTTGAAAATACTGTCATGAAAGTTTTGCAATGAATGATAAGGACAAATTAAAATATTCACAATTTCAAACTAGGCAAGGTAGTGCGCGCCTGTAATCCCTCCACCTGAGAGGTTGAGCCAAGAGGATCTCTGCATGTGTGAGACCAGCCCTGGAGTTACGAAACTGAGCACAAGGCCAGCCCAAACTGTATAGTGAGACCCTGACTCAAAAGAGAAAAAAAAATGGAAATACTCACAATTTAGTCAAAGACATGATATTAATTAAAAATTTTACCTGGCAATACAGATTATACATATATAATCACAAACGCAACTCTATACACAGACAATAGCAGATTCATTCCTTATGGCCTAATTAATACTTTAGCAGTAAAAAGAAATGAAGACACATAAAAATTATGTTCCTTTATACATAGGAGCATTTGAGCTTGGAGTCTTTTAACTTGTAATAAATAGATTTTGTAAGACTGGTCAGATAGCTCAGCAGATTAAAGCACCTACTTAGGCCAAAACAGGGTCTGGGGGTTTGATCCCCTGCCTACCATGCAGGCCCTGCCCCCAGAGTGCACTGACCTGGTGACTGAACTGGGCGGGGTTGCGCACACCTATAATCCCAGTGCTTGGCTGGCTGCAAATGGGAGGATCACTACGAATCTTATCTGTCTAGTGAGACTTTGTAGACTCTGTACTAAATATAAAAAACAGATTTTATAATGAAATATAAAAGGTGCTTAAAGCTGGACTTTTCCAGAGTCCAGAGCAAGTAAAGTAAACCTCCTATGGTTATAGGTAATCTGGAGCATTCCCGATGCTGAGAAAAAAATACCTGGCACCCAAAGTTTAAGAGGGAAAGGTTTATTTAGCTCACAGTTTGTAGTGGTATTAGTCCATAATCAGCTGGTTGTCAAGTGTGTGGCACATGACAGTGGGTCAAAAGTTCATGGTGAGAGAAGCAATACTAGAGAGAGAGAAAGAGACAGGACCAGCAAGATAGTTCAGCGGAGTAAGCACCTGCGTAGGCAGGCCAGGGACTGGGGTTCAATCCCAACATGCTCCTGAGCACACTGAGCTGGCCACCAAGACTGGGTGTGGTGGCACACGGGCATGGCGGGCATTGCTTCAATTCACTCATATCATCACTGTGACTGAAGTCATGTATCTCTGCAAGCCTAATAGGTTCTTGAGGATTACTTTTAGAAATTCCCTGGAAAATAACATGCACCCTTTCTTATTTCACTGATTCAAATCATTTGGCATGGCTAAGGTCTACTGGCATTTATGAACAAAATCTTTCAAAAATTTCATATATATATATATATATATATATATATATATATATATATATATCACCTGCAACTATAAGACCTTTATTCTTATTTGACATGGTCTTTAGAATTCTTAAATATTTAAAATGTTATGAAGAGCAAGAAAAATTTGGAATTAACTATGTTCACATGTCCAGGTCTTTTCCTGGGTTATTTTCAGACAGATGTCTTCAAACAGTATTTTTGCAATTTGCCCTCAAGAAAGATCTCATATTACTTACTTTTTATCTAGCCTATGTTTTTATTAACTTCTTAAACGTATGAGAAAATTCCTTGGTCAAAATGCATTTGGGGAGAATATATATACATATATGTATGAAATTTTTGAAAGATTTTGTATTATATATATATATTCTCCCACAAGTGACAAAATCTGTTCTCATTGCTCCACACTGAATAATCATCTTCATAATCAAATATTTCCCACTTGACTGATAACTCAGAAAGAATTGACAGAAAGACTGCACTGTAGGCTTTTCTTGTATATGATGTTAGCTAGAATCTGAAGTGCCCCCAATACATTGTTTATTATAAGCCTTGATACATCAAACACTTTCAGAGGGTTTAAAACAAGAAAGTCTTGGCAGAACTCAGAAAAATTACAAGTTTCCTTTGCTAATGATGTGCAGACTTGTGTCTCTTGCTTTCTCCATCAGCCAAGTCATTTTTCAATTTCCAGGCTTCATGAGATCATACACGTTTCTCTGAGTGAGTGATGAACTAGAGGTTACCTCTTGAAATCAGTAACAAAGTGGGAGGGATGAGGTAAGATGTGTACAAATAAGCAGCAAGAGAGCTCCTGGTTTCACAGACAAGAATAGTATCTGAAGGCCAGGGACAGTCACCTTGAAGTCCAAATGACTAAGCTAGGGAAACAGCTTCAGGCCAAAAGTGAAATTGGTAAAGAACCTGGACATATTCCTACATTCCTTATTGCATTACTTTAGCATTCTCTCTTGGGCAGTTTGCTGCCAGAAACGTTTCTGTTTAGAACTTCATATCTTCACAGAGCACCCGCACCCTGCCTGGTGTGTCCCTTACTGGTTAATCCTGAAGCCTGATGGGATCTACTGCAAGCCGCCTTTACACTTTGCCCTGAGAACGTGCAATGTGCATTTCCTTCAATACTCTGCCATGGGAATTAATTACCTGCGGTTTTCTGCACAGTGTGAAAGTCTTATCTGCTTTCTTTGGCAGTAAAATATTACTGCAAAGCTTTAAAATAGTTTTGAAGTTTTATTGTCTTTTATCCCCTTAGGTTTTAATTATGGATGTTTAAAATACTTCATGTCAGTAGGTAATCTCATAGCTATTATGGCAAAAAACAATGAAAATAATCAGTGAATTAAATTATGAAAGAAAAACTTTATATACAAGGCTGGGCAGTGTTTTAAAGGACATTTGTTTAACTGAGTGTTGCAGAATTTTAGTGACTTGTGTAAGGAGAATTAATATTATTTACTAATAGGCAAAACTAGGTTATTTTCCAAAACCCTGTACCCATTACATATAATCAGATCCAGATGATAATGTTAATATTTATAATGGATCCAAGTTCCAAACACAATATGAGAAAGGGAAGAAATAATGATTATAACTTGCAGGCTCACTGAACTGTCTATGTTCACTGTTTCACATGGAAATTGATGGTACAGTATAAAGTTGGAAAGAGTGAGCAAAACATACAGCAATATTATCTGAGAGTTTTATCTGCTTCTTCAATATATGATGCTTTAACTCATATAATGATTTATCTGAACTAAAGCCAATAAGAAAAGTAAATAAACTCCTAAGAAATAAGAATATGCTTCTAAATAAGCAAGATTTTCAAATATATCAATTTTAAATAAAAACATTACTTTTAGTTTATGAATGAGGAGGCAAGAAATGCCAAAAACTGTTATGTAATACTTTCTCTGCAAGATTTTAAATAACTTTATTGGCTTTCTATGCAATTTGCTTCAGTTTTTCAATTCTATTGACCACGTACTCCTGGGTGCATCACAGTTTGACTGGATATTTCAACTCAAGATACAGCGGCAATTGAGTGGTTTGTTTGGCAAAATTTTGGTTTTGATTGTGAATTCTACAATGTGTGATGAACATGACCAGATCCATTTTTCTCAGTGCTGCGGAATCCATGAAGTTCATGAACCTGGGGACTACAGGTTGTAGTGAAATGTATTTCATTCTTTGCTCAACTTATATTGGACTTGGAAAATGAGGTATAATATTTTGTGTGATAAACTATAATATACTATAAGACGTTGCTGTACGCACACTTAAATTATACAATAGTACCTTAGTTAATGAACATTATTTCTGGCAAACAATTTGGTTCCCAAACAGAAGCTTTTGGCAAATTTTGGGTTTGTTTGCAAAGTTGACATGGAGTGACACACATGACCCAAGCTATCTGTCCCGTACCAATACACATGGGGCCAAAAATCCTCAAAAGGTGGGAAAGCAAGTATCATTGGATAGGTTCATTATTAAAATGAACAATGACCAAACAGAAAAGAGGCTCTTTTGAGCTATTAGAAAGCAGAAGTTGTTTGTGATTGTGAAAGTCATTCTACATAATAGTTCTCCATTCTCTCCATCTATGCATTCAGAGTTTCAAAGGTAACAGATTAATATTTTTATATTTTGTACTTTATTATTTTGCACTATCTTACAGAATTGTGATCATTTTACATGAATATTTTTAGGTTGTGGAATGAGTCACCTGCCTTTCATTATTTCTTATGGGGAAATTTGCTTTGATATGAAAGTGTTGTGAAGTACATGTTTCCAAGATGGATTATGCTTGCAAACCAAGGTTTTGCTACATGTTTATTTTCCCTTTTTAAGAGTATTTTTTCCTCTGCCTTAAGTGTTTAAAATGTCCTTGGATAGTTTTTTATGTAAGTAAAATGAAAACAAAATGTGTAAAAGAAACAACTGATTGTTCTAGAGGAGCAACTAGAAAGAGAAAACACAGTTAGCTACCTTTCTGTCAGACAGCACCTAACAGAGGGTACATTTCTTTTCTTTTGCCTCTTCCCTTGTATAATCTACATTATTATTAATGCTATCAAAAATCAAATCCAAATGTCAGATACACTAATTAGTTCTAATTTTTTTACTTTCTTATATATGGCATAAAACATGATATTTTGAACTAAGGAATAAATGATAGCAACCAACCTCTATTTTGGTACACAAAGATAAATTCTTGTAAAGCATGTATTGGGAAGGCTCTTTCTGGGACAAAAATGTACCAATTAAAGGACAGGTTTCTTTTGGCTCAGGATTTTCCAAGGTTTCAATCTACAGCCTGATGTCTTCCATGGGCAAATATGGTAGAAAAGGATGACAGAAAAAGAGGCCTCCACCATGGCAACTGGAAACAAATATAAATATAATAACTAGAAATGTATAAAACTTGAAACAACAAGAAATACAATAGACATGTATAATGTGCATGTATATGGAGGTTTTTATTCTGCCTGTGTTAACTAATATGCAGTATTTTTATAATCAAAAGGAATTACCACTAAGGGCCAGCCAGATAGCTCAGGGGAATAAAGTGCCTGCTTAGGCAGAGCATAGTGGCCAGGGTTCGAATCCAGGCATGCGGTGCCAACCTCGACCCCGGGGAGTGCTGAGACTTTTGAAGATGGTCGTATGTGCCTGTAATCCCAGCACTTGGGAGGATGAATGCAGTAGACTCACTATAAATCAGATCTACAAAGTGAGAACCGGAAGATCCTGTATTAAATACAAAAAAAAAAAAAAAAAAAAAAAAAAAAAAAAAAAAAAAAAAAAAAAAAAAAAAAAAAAAAAAAAGGAATTACCACTAACAGTTGTATAGAACGAGTACTTTTTGAAGTAGTTATTATACCTGTTTCATATTCATTGTCAACACAATACATCAATAGTCAGAGCAGGAGAAGAGCCACAGGGGAAGGGCTAGGGGCCAAGGGAGTTCCGACAGTCGCGCGCTCATGACTCACCTACCCAGCAGTATGGTCCACCCGACTCCCAGGTGTTTCAAGCCAGTGAGGGTTAGTCAATCAAGACTAACCATGACAACATGTTCTACAGCAATCTGCTGTGTTTTTATTTTTCTCAGTTTGATTTTCTTCACTGAATTTGATCAGAAACATCAGAAGTAATCAATATATGCTTAATAGCCAGTCTTAATGAATCATTGTAGTTATAGTCTGGTGCTATATTAGAAAATTAGAGGTTAATAAAGGATTGCAGCTGCTGATATAAATAGTGAAGAATTCATAAAGCTTCAGGTTTCTGTGGCGTTAAGATTTAGCTATTTGATAATGTGTACTTAGACATCTCAACAGGCATGACATATCATCTGGTTGCAAATATACTTGAACACTAAATTCTTCTTTATTTTAGATACATGATTCTAATGTGCAATATTTCAAGAAATTGTAATTGAAAACTTTATGAAAAATATCTAAATTCACCATATCCCAAGGAGGAAAATTAAAACCAGTCTACATCTTGACACTTTATATAGAGGAACAGTAGAAGCCAAATACAAAATGAAGTTCTAGCAAACTTCAGAGAAAATTAACAGATTGCTACTGTTAAATGGTAACCATTTCCCCCCAACAAAAATTCTCCCTATAGAATAAGGAAGATAGGTGCAATTTTATGTATCTACTCTAAAAATTACAACAACATCTTGCAGAATAATTTCTTCAATGTGTTGGAAAACAATAATTTTAACACATATTTTTGAATGAAAACACATCTTTCAATAACAAGCATGAAAACTAATATTCAACAAAAGTGATAAACTGGAAGATTGGCATATGAAAATGTATAATAAAAGGATTTACAGAGACTGTTCTTCAAAAAAAAGAGGGTAGGGTCTTAGGAGATAAGCTGAAATATAACCGTGATATTGAGCAAGTAAAATTACAAGAAACAATGAGAAAAATTTGTGGAAAATAATATTAATATTATGATGTTTTGGTGACTATGGTAACATATAAATAAAGCGGAAAGAAATTAGAGATCTTTACATTATTCAGGAAAAGACTAACACAACTTAAATAAGAATAATCATTTCAAAGGTGAAGACAACGATATATATATATATATATATATATATATATATATATATATATCTTCAAAAAATGCAAAAGATTAATGAAAAAAATAATTAGAAATATAATATGTATAGTACATGTTTATAAAGATTTTTGGGCTGGCCCAATAGCTCAGCAGACTAAAGAGCCTGTAAGCAGGCGCAGGGCCCAGGAGTTCGATCCCTGGGCCTGCCATGCTGGCCCCGCCATGTCAGCACTGCCCACGGGGCACGCTGAGACAGCAATTGAGACTGGGCTGAGACTGGGCATGGTGGTGTGCACTTGTAATCCTAGCTCTTGCAAGGTTGTGAACAGGTGGAACATTAAAAGTCTGATCTAGTAGGGAGACCCTGAACACCCTCTTAACCCTTTCCTAAATACAAAAAATAAGAAAAAAATAAAGGTTTTCATGCCTAAGTTAACTAGCATGTGAGTATTTTTATAATCAAAAACTACTAAAGCTAACAGTTATATATAATACATTTTTAAAGTAATTATTATATTTGTTTCATGTCCAGTTAAAAAAGTCTCAATATCTTTAGAAAAATTAAACAGAGGGAAATGTATACTATCTTTAAGTTGTTCCACATGTTGCAATTCTTATACCAATGATAGGTTAGACGAATATAAATTTAATAAGGTAGACTTGAATGCAGCCATTCCTCCAGGATGCGTATGTGTCTTATAACCTAAAAAACAGTACTTTTCTTCATATTTTAGTCTGAAACATGCAGTTTCATTTTATCAAAGTTTGGAAGACATGAAAGTAGACATGGAGGTATAATACAGTTCTCATTTCTTACCTAAGAGACAAGGGACAAGCAGCTGAGGTGAGAAGCCAGTGTTTACTGAGGAGCTACAATAAGAAAGAGTAATGAAAAGGAAGAATGTCAAACTCAAAGTATCATCATTACACAAAAGTCTCCAGCATTTAAGTGGCAGATCATAGTGGCCTTCCACTGGAGACTCAACTGCCAGAATTAGTAACTCTTTCTCATTTGAAGCAGAGCTTAAAATAACCTTGTGTATGGGAGGATAGCAGGATGACAGGCAGCCTGCATTGAAGTCTAGAATTTATGGGCAACATAAGAAAAGTTGGTTTACTATTAGTTGGGAACTGAGGTGGCCCAAGGGAGGCAACTTTGAGCAGAAATATCAACTGGAAATGATCACAAGTAGTCTATGTGAAGAAGAATTAGAACACAATTTGTGCTCTTAGGAGAAGAGATAAAGACCCTGTTTGAGTAATGCCTGCACTAGGAAACAGAGAGAGTTCACAGAATCAATTCCAGGAAATCATTCTAGCTATTCTGTAAGGAAAGATTTAGGATGAAGCATTTATACGATATCATATCGTATAGTCTCCCTAGCTTAAGAAGCGAAAAGCAGAAATACAAATGGAAACATACAACAACAACTAAAATCAATTGAGTCTGATAAGGCAAAATGAATGGCATATGCTGCAGGATACTAATCAGCTTTTCTTCTGGATGGGTAACAACCTAAATTCACAAATCAAAGTTGGAGAAATAGAAGAGCCACAAGGCCAGCCAATATTTTGGCTCTAGCCTTTCAAGGTCAACGAAGACTCAGGACATAGGAGAACCTGTACTGCAACATCATGAAACTCAGTTGAGCTCCAAACTTTCTGAACAAAGAAATTATGGAGCCACAGAGGAAAGAGATCGAGGTTCTATAGTGTGCCTGGGGAGAATCACATGGAGAGAAAATTTTCTCTCAAGCTCTCACAGAGAGCAAACTGGTCAAGCATTGGCCATGACTCATCCACATGGATGACACAGACAAAGTATCTACAGAATAAGGTACAGGATTACAAGATAAACCCTGATTGGACTTCACTGATCACATCAGAAATATAAAGTTCATGTGTTGGTATAAGTCTTGCTCTATCTAGGTCTTAACCATCCAGCAGAAAACTGTAAAAATGAAGCATACTTCACAGGGTCATAATATTAAATTGAGCTGTAAATGGCTATGGTCAACAACTTCTTCAGATAACTCACTATTATTGTGGAATGCTGGACTGTGTTGGATTGTGTTGTCGAGTTCAAGCACCTAAGTTAGTTGAATGACAATGGAATGCCCATCTCTGACAGGTGTAGACAAAGGAAGGGGTAGTACAGAAAGGAAGAATCATGCTGTGTGTACACAGTACAGTTCAGATAGATAACGCTGTGCTTCCACATAATTCTATGAGAAGCAAGATTTGCACTGATGGTGGTTGGACAGGATATTATGTCGGCTTCTAGTACAATGGACAACCACTAGGAAAATATCAAGTAGAAAGTATTAATTATTGAATCTTTGATGCAATTCAGGTATAAAAAATAAGATATGCAAAGAGCTAAACTCTATTTACTGATAAGAGACGTACGGTGTGATAATGTCTGTAAGTATAATATCATGTATGTACCTTCTATGATACCCAAACATTATGAAAACAGTTTGTAATGTATTAATTTATCAAATCCATCTTGTCAAGGTATCTTAGAGCTATCTCATTGATATTTGTACTTCAATAAAACAAAAATAAAAAATAAAAATAAAATAATAGATTTAGGAAGAAATGACTAACATTTAGCTTCTTGAAAACTGTAATTTTGCTACATGTTCCACCTTTGAATAGTCTCAAAATGTATGATCTTAAAAATATTAGTTAGATCTTCAGTTAGTCCTCAGAAATAGAAACAGTAGCAAATTAGCATGAATTCGAGTCTACAGACAACACTAAATTTGAAAAATACACAGTGCAGTGTTTTAAAGTTTTATGACCTTTAATAATATTTCTTTTACTTTATTTTATCTCACTGTTCTATTAGTGCATGTTTGAGTTGCATAATATTCTCAATATCTTGAGAATTTAGTAGCTACAATATGGAACCTAGTCATTTTATTTTTTACTTCTCCTGTCCTGGCCAGATATCCTCTCCCCTCCCCATTTCCACAAATCTAATGCCCTGTCTGGTTTGTAGTTTTTCCTTTTGGTGCTATGGGGTTGCACATCACAGCCAAGCCTGCACTCTACTACTGAGCTGGACCCTCCTTGAAGGAGATAAACAATAGTAACATAAATAATTTATTAGTAGGAGAAAATATCAGAAATTAAAAAAGAAAACATTTTATAATTTCTAAGCAAGAACAATTCTAATAGACAACTAGTTCACTCTCAGTACTCTTTAATAAACACCAAAAGTACATGTAATAGTATACTAAATTAGAGTATTTTACTGTAGTCTTGCAGTTTTACATGGGACAGTAGAAGTAATCAAAAAAATAAGAAAACTAACCTCAGTTTTCTTTTCTTTGCACAAATACAGCTAATGATGCAATACATTTTGAATGTTTAAATTTTAAAAAATGTTGCAGTAAATGACATACTGTTCCTAGAAATATCTCCCCTCACTAACACCTTCTTACCACTTTCTGGAATCGCTCACTCACAAGTGTCTTTACCAATTTTGATACTTAAAAAATGCAGATAGTGCTTCTTCTTAGTGCTTTCCAATAGAAAGTCAGCAGTTTGGTCCTTCTATAAAGTCAAAATGACCATGGAAGGGAAGCATTTGGTTAGATTCAGGACACCAAAGAAGGTACAAAAACTCAAATACTTTCACAAAAAATAATTTCTGAGCAGCTTCTGAAAATAGCAAACACAATGTATTTAATATTTTCTAAGCAAAAGTAAATAAATTGAAGGGCTTTAATGGACACATGATTTCACTGCAATATTTTTAAAAAATTAAATATTCCTCATATTTTTCTATCACAAGTTATGAAAAGAGTTTTACACTATATGTATGACTAAATTCTTCCAGTTTGTTATTTATAGACCATGAAAAATGTGATAAATAATTTATGTGCTTCAAACAAATATACTGTAATATATTCCATTAAGAATTCTTAAAGATAGAAATAAAAAAAGAAAAGTAATACTGTATGTTTATGTAGAAGCTTTTGAATTAAAACCCTAAAGTTAACCTTTTAGATTTTTGAAAAGAATTCTATTATTATTATCTGTTTTACAAATTAAGAAATTACATGTGACTCTCCTCAGGCACACTATAGAACGTCGATCTCTTTCCTCCGTGGCTCCATAATCTCCTTGTTCAGAATATTAAGTTGAGCTGTAAATGGCTATGGTTGACAACTTCTTCAGATAACTCACCATTGTTGTGGAATGTTGGACTGTGTTGGATAGTTCAAGCACCTAAGTTAGTTGAATGACAATGGAGTGCCCATCTTTGACAGGTGTAGACAAAGGAAAGGGTATAGAAAGGAAGAATCATGGTGTGTGTGTATAGACAGTACAGTTCGGATAGATAACGCTGTGCTTCTACATAATTCTATGAGAAGCAAGATTTTCTCCTACCAGTAAGCCAGTAAAGCCAGAGAGATTACCAGAATCTATGTGAGAAATCTGAAGAGGGAAGTTGCCTATTAAGATTTAAATAGGATCAAAAGGATCCTAACTTATTATTCAAAAGGTTCAAGATAAAACTGAAAACATTTCATTATGCCAATATCAAAGGAAATCAACAATACCATTTGCAGTACCCTCAACTGTATGTGTCTACCTGTAAGAGTAACAAAAAATGTACAATATCTATAAGAGAAAAACTTCAAAATTCTAATGAACAAAACCAAAGGAGCAGTAATTAAATAAATCAAGAGATATTCTGTATTACTTGATAGAAAGATAAATACCATCAAATATTCAACTGTTCTCTAATGGATAGACTCCATGCAATCCTAATCAAATATTTCAAAGCTACTTTATGAATACTGAAAAACAGATTTAAAGCTTATGTGACAATACAACAGGTCTAGAATATCCAAAGCAATTTTGAAGAACAATCTCAAGGACTGAAACTACCTGACATAAAGGGTAGCTATAAACTTAATAAGAAAATTGACATAAAAACTGCATATTGTTGATGAAAATAAAGAAAATATACACTTTTAACAGCATAATACAACAGTTAACAAATGTACATTTAATAAAAAGGTCTTTGGTAAAGGTACAAATGAATCCAGTGTGGTTCATGCAACTGGACTTCCAAATGAAAAGTAGTTCAAAAAAACAAAAAACCAAACATCACAGCAGCAAAAAGATTCTAGACAGACATTACATCCTTGGAGAAATAAACACCAAAAGATCATAGTGTTAAACTCAAAATGCAAAAGAATAAACCTGTTAGTTATAGAATGAAGTCAAAGTAGTCTATGGTTTGACGATATATTCTACAAAGTATACAAAGACATACTCTGAGAAATAATCATCATTAGGCCAGATTTCATTGAAATAAAAATGCTTCTTTGTGACAGAGAATGTCTATGGAATGCAAAGTAAAATACAGATTGGAGGAATATATTAAGAAAAGACATATCTGAGGGGGATTATCTTACAAAACATAGCACACAATTCTCAAAACTCAGAAGCAGGAAAACACTGTGATCTAAAAAGTGAGCCAGTGCCCTCTTCGGCAGTATGTATATTAAAATTTCAGTGATACAGAGAAGGTTAGCACAGCCCCTGCACAAGGATGGCATGCAAATTCATGAAGCGTTCCACATTTTTCAGAGCCTAAAGCAAACACACTAATAAAGATGAATGGATAAATAAATAAATAAAGCAAACAAGCTACCTCAGTCCTGAGATAAATATCCTGTCTAGTTAAGTTCATGTATTAGCCACTAGGCAACCTAGCGTCATGTGTTATTAACTTCGCAAAAGTATAATTAAAGGACTGTTTTGTTGTAAAAAAAAAAAAAGAAAAAAAAATATATGTATACACATGATAATTAGGATACATGTAAAGTTACTTTCTCTTAGTTCATTGAGAAGAAAATGTTTGTATTAATATTGTTTAGTCAAAATATCATGTCTGCATCTTGTCCTCTGAATAGCTACTATGAAGACAACAATATGCAATGTATTAATTATTGTAACTGCCTTACTAACCTGTTTTGAAACTGTTTTCATTGCTCTTTTATCTTTTTTTCTCATTAAAATGAATAAAAAATGAACCAAAAGACCATTAATAGTTGTCTCTTCAAAGAGTAAATATGAAAATATATTCTATATTATATGTAACTAGTGAATGCTCGTAAACAGCAATGAAATTCATGCTACCCTATTAAAATCCTCAAATCTAGAACACTGGTAAAAGCAAATGCTTCCAAATCTGAGACACAGTGGGACTCTCTTTCTTTGTTCATGAGAATGCATTTGAAAGGCAATGTGGTGCATTCTTACAAAACTAAACATATATTTATTACAATATCCAAGAATTGTATATCTTGGTAATTATCCACTTCAGCTAGACACTTTTACCCATACAAAAGCCTACACACACATGTCTATAGTAGGCATTGTATTTTTTATGTTCATTCGTAGCACATAAGAAAGCTTTCAGTTTCTCCCCTGGTATCTGCAATTGCTTGTTAGATGAGCATTTTGTTAATTCCTTTAGATTTTCTTTTTTCTGTATTTTAGGGAAGGGTCTTCAGGTGTTCAGGATCTTACTACTAGATCAGACTACTAGTGATTCTTCTGTTTATAGCCTCCCAAGAGCTGGGATTATAGGTGCATGCTACCACCTCCCAGTCTCTATCGCCATCTCAGTGTGCTCCTCGGGCGGGGCTGAGAAGGCAGATCCAGAATAAAAACCTGGCCCCTTTATCTGCTTGCAGGCACTTTAATCTGCTGAGCCATTTAGCCAGCTCTATGGACAGGATGTTAATATTTAAATATCATTACTATTATTGCTTCATTGTGTGTCTTCTTCAGTCTTTGTACATGTGAGGAATATAATTAGTTGCTCATGGATTTATGTACAAGAAACTACTCTTTTGGGGCTCATGCATTTCCCATTAGCAAGCTAATTAGTGGCTATATGCTGGGCTTATAAAGAAGGCTCTCACAAGCTCCAGACTGTAGCACTGTGTACCAATCTGTCCAGCGTGTTTTGGGTTATGACTGTTACACTCTTCAGACTTGGAGTAGCCACTCATTCCAATTTTTTGAAGGAGAAAAATGCCCTTAGAAATAGAGTTAACCTCGAATTTTATTGTGTATCATATTGAGGGGAAACGGTGACCTTCACTGCTGTTGCTTGTTGAGTTATAGATATTATTAAAAGTGACTAAGGCAGTGATTTCAGTTCATAATTTTGTTCTAAGGAATTAGGTTTTCCTTACTAATTTTACTTTCCATCAGCCTTTTACCTTTCCTGATAGCCTCAGGCTATAATTATTAAAATTCCTCAATGAAACAAGTTTAAATTTAGCTAAAATGAAGCATAGTTTATTTCCACAAAGCACAGATAGATGTTAAAAAAAGAAATCCAGGTCCATTTTTGATGTTTAGTGACAACCTCTAAGCCACATTTTCATCCACTGCTCTTCTGCCCAGTACTTAATTGCCCACAAGCAATTAAGCAAATCCAAATTAAAACCACAATGAGATCTCCATGTATAACTGCTGCAAAGACAAAAATGAAAAGCAATGGCAACACCAAATGCTGGTGACTCTGTGGAAAAGCTGCATCATTTGTACATTGCTGATAGGAAGTAAAATGGTGCATCCATTGTTGAAAGCAATGTCTTCCAAATTGAGCTTGTGATTACTGTGCTACTCAACATTTTGCTTTGGGTTTCCCAAGCAGGTGGAAAGCTATGTTCACACAAGAACACGGGCATGAGTGTTCCCAGGAGCTTCATTCATAATAACCAAGAATGGAGGCAATCACATGCCATGTAATACGCAAGGAGTTAAACTAACTGGCCCATCCAAAGCAGGGACTACTACCCAGATTTGAACTAAAAAACTTGGGATGAATCCTCTGTAAAGTATGCTGGGTGGAAACAAAAAAATGATTCTGTAAGTGCAGTATTTTAAAATTGACAGATTCTGCAAATAGGGAATCGATTACTGATTGTCAGAGGTGCGAGATAATGTAGATGCAAACAGGAAGTTCTTGAAGGGTAATATCAGCCTGTGCTGGTCCAGCTTCTCTGCATCTCACCTGTTGTGGTAGTCATATACATTTACAAGATAAAATTATATAGAACTATGTACATATATACCCACAGGCAGGGGCACAAAAGCTGCTGACATTTTAGCAAAAGCAATGGATTCCACCAGTGTCCTTCAGTGGTCGTGATACGTTGATTTTGTTTGCTGTGCAACTTATTGCCATGGATATGAGGTACATGACAGGGTGCATCTCCTTTGTGGGTCCTTCCTTTCTGTTTCCTGACTGCCTTAAAGGGAGCAGCATTCCTCAATATTAGATCCTTCTCCCACTCTTTTCCTGCCTTACAGCCAGCCCAGCATGAACTCGGAACATAGGCAGTGCAAAACTTTTCTCCTTGAAGTTTGCCCTAGCAATGAGCAAGTGAATGAGATAATTAAATGTACATGTGTGTGCATATGTGTGTGTGCATGTTACACGAATGTGAAGCTTATTTACCCATTTCATAGTCAAATATCATTAATTTAAATTTTTATAAAAATAATGATTTGAATGTATTTTAGTTGAAAAATAAGTTCAAGTGAAATTAAATTTGCTTATAGTTTTTACTTGAGAATATGTTCTATACCTTCCACGTAATTATTATAAAGAATTGGGAGCACTGCTGAAGTTGTCTGTAGTTTATATAAGTCATTCTTCTCTAAAGTAAGTATAATTACTTTGAAAGTATTT